>BQNB010016256.1:0-70069 GCA_026074375.1 Tanacetum coccineum
GGTGTCTCTCCTGGAATTAAATCGATTTGGAATTCTACTTGGCGAATTGGAGGAAGGCCGGGTAGATCTTCAGGAAAAACTTTCGGAAATTCTCTGACTACTGGTATATCTTTTAGTCATTTTTCGTTTGACTTCTTCTCCATTACTTGGGATACGAAAACTTGATATCCTCTAGATATATATCTTTCGGTTTTAATACAGGATATGAGGCTTAGTCGGGTTTTACTTTGATCACCTTGGATGATTAAAGTTTCACCGTTGATGGGGATGTGGACGACTTTCTCGTCACACATAATTCTAGCATGATACTTGGATAACCAATCCATACCAATGACGAAGTCAAAACTACCAAGTTTAATTAGCATGAGATCAATTTTGAAAGGTTGGTTTAGCAAAATCACTGGATAACGGGATTAGTGCCTACTAGGTTTCCATCGACCATTTCAATGTCATAAGTGGTATCTAGTATAATTGGTGGGATATTAAGCATAGAAGCAAGAGATATGGATACAAAACTTTTATCGGCTCTTGAATCAAATAATACTCTAGCTAGATGTTGGTTTAGAAGGAACATACCCGTGACTACGTTCGGGTCTTGGTGAGCGTTCTTGTCCCTCAGCAAGTATGCTCTTCCATGGGCACTGTTGTTTGCCTTTGGGCACTAGTTTCTGTAATGCCCTTTCTCTTTACATGCATGACAAATTACTGACACTGGTTACAGGTTGCTTCCAGTGGCTGGCCCTTTGTTTTTGCAGTTCCTAGTTAAATGACCCACCTTGTTGCAAGTCTGACACTTGACAGTGCAAGGTCCTGTGTGATGCAGGTTGCATTTCTTACACAAAGGAAGGTTTCCAGCATACCTATTGTTTTCAGTTAGGGTGACAGCATAAGCCCTGACGGTTTCTTGCCTTCTATTCTGTTGTTGTTGGTGATCATTGTTGCGGTTGCTATTGTTGTTGTTACGGTTGTTCTGGTAGTTGTTGTTGTTGAAGGTTCTTCTATCATCAAACTTTTGTTTGTGATCATTGGTTCCTTGCACAGAATTGTGCTTTGTTACTTGATCCAATAACCTCTGAGTTATGGTAATTGCTTCCTCCAAAGTTTGAGGCTTTGAAGCGATAACATTTCTTTCAATACTTCGGGGTAATCCCCCGATGAAGACTTCCATAAGTTTCTCATAATTTGGTACCATAGTTGGACATAAAACTGCCAACTCCTGGAATCTTCTAACATAAGTCTTGATATCATTCCCTTTTACAGTCAAATTGTAAAATTCATCTTCCATTTTCTTGACCTCGTTTCAGGGACAATACTTCTTTATTAAGAGCTTCTTAAATTTAGACCATGTGATCTTGTAAGCTTCATCTATTCCAATAGGTTGGGCGAATGAATTCCACCAGGATAAAGCTTCTTCAGTTAGAGTACCAGTAGCAAATTTCACTTTACAGTCCTCGGTACAGTTGCTATAGGAAAATACCGATTCAGTTTGTTTAAACCAGTGGATGAGGCCAATAGCGCCTTCCGTACCTTTGAAATTAAATGGTTGGTAGCTCATAAACTCTTTGTAGCTACATTTTCTTGCTACTGGAGTTTCACCTTGTTTGATGTTCCTATTGGTATTATCAATATTTGCCATGGTAGCAGCTTGTACTTCCAGAGCTGTGGAAACACTATCAGCAACTAGTTTCTTGATGGCGCCCTAAGTCATGGGTGGTGCTGCAGATGTTGATGTCCTTTTGGGAGCCATTCTATCAACATTTACAAGACAACACAAAATAAGAATCCACATAATGATATAGTCATATCACAAGTCGTTGTATAATAATCAAAATTTTCATACATTGTGATATTGAAATCATTTGACATAGATATTTATTTGATACTAGTCCTAACAAAGATGGACACTCTAAGATTTCCAAAGATAGACACTCTAACAAGCATCTGATTTATTAGGTTCCTCGAGGACTGGTTCACTTTCCAGTGGTCACGGTATAATCCATAACGAGTTATCTAACTCTTCAGAGATAGACTCATCAAAGGGATAGTTTGGTGGTGGTGTAGTTGACCTAACCGGTGATGAAGATCTAACTGATGAAGAAGGAGATAATGAAATGGGTGATCCAACAGGAGGCTCAATGTCTCTAGGTGGTGTAGGTGGGATCATATGTTCAATATCTTAAGGAAATGTAGTGGCATAGAGGACTTTCTTAGATGGAAAAAGTAGTTATAGTTTAGGTTTTAACTTTGTTCTTTATAACCGAGGCTCTTATTCCAATCTGTAACACCCCCTTATTTGACATATAGTAGCGGAAGCTAAATAGGGGTATTACTTCATGAATCAACAATCATAATCATAAAAAATGACTCAAAAGAGACGTTTTGGAAAATTTAGTTATCATTCAATATTATTTCAGAGTTTTACAAAAGGAGGTCTCAAAATACATATGAAAACATAGAGTTTGAATGATAACAAGTTTGGACGTCCTCAAGTCCAATGCCACTCCGTGCTATAGGTTGCTCAATTACCTGAGATAAACATGCTAGAAAGGTCAACACAAAGGTTGCGTAAAATTCACAGATTTAAAATGTAATAGTTGAATACAAGTCAATGTAATAGTAATAATTGCAATGAATACAATTATCATGGTAAACAATATTATATTATTGCACTAAGCTCATGACACTGAAGCCTTAAGTAAATGTTATTCATAAGTTGTTGCCTCAAGCGGGTGCTTTGCCAAACACCCGGAGTTCCTCAAATGAAATGCGTCCACTGGCCATGAATGTACCAGAACCTGGACGGGGAAGTTCAGTCCTAATAGATCTATTCACAGCATTCGCGCTTACTTCGCAAAGTAATTAACAGTTCATGATAGTGGGGTCTTATGGCAATTGGAGGTACTTAGGCAATAATATATCAGGATAGCATACAGTTGAAAATACTTGTATTCATGTTTATAGCATGTATCTCCCCACGGAGTTTAGAAAACATGTAAAGGTGGGACTATGAACTCACCTTGATAAGGTAGTTGATTGACGTCAAAAGTGACTCAATTGGAAATAAACGGCCTCGTCACGCAACCTAGGGTAATATGTCAAGTCTTAGTTTGATTGTTTCAAAACTTTATTTCATAAAGTTTAACGTAAATGATTTTGGTTTATTAGTTTGTGAAAACATCGTATCACTGGTTTCCTGGCTATCATAATACCCTGAAGTCATTAGTAAACGTTTGAGGAGCTATGACACTTTAAATCGTAAATCTAGCAAGGTTGTCAAAACCGTCTAACCCAAATGAAAGCTCCCCACATGAATTCCCTAGTAACGTGATACTTTAAATTTTAAATGATATGATTTTATTCTGTTTATAAGTTTTCTTTCTTCAAAAGCGAGTGGATGAATAAATATGATGTTAAATATATAACATAATTACTTTTATAGTGTTTTCGATCGTTGAATGAAATGATAAAATGTGTCAAGGTTTTAATAAAATCGAGTCTTATAATATTTAAATATATTTTTATAATTAATATAAAAATATTACATTTTATACCCTTGAGAATATGAAAATGACAATATATACCCTTGGTATATATTAATTTACACTTTTAACCCTTTAATTATATTTTAAAGATTTTAAACCTTTAACTTTGGAAATTGGCAAAACAGGCCCCTGTGGTTTAACTTTGGAGTATTTACACTTTTGGCCCAAAAACTATTTAAGTTTCAATATTTACAATATATACCCATGGTTCGAATTGCATTTCTAGTCCATAATCCATAATCTTTGTATTTTTAATCTCGAAATCGATTTGCAGCTTATAGCTTATTACTATAAGCTAAAATTTGTAAGTTTTACGAGCTTGTAGCTTATGAAATGAGCTTGTGAGTTTGAAAATCCAAAATGTCGTTTGGTTTTAAAATCTTAACCTGATGGGTTCTAGCTTTTAGGATTTGTTTTTAAGCTTGTAAAAATGATAAATGAGCTTATAGAAATAGCTTATAGGACTAGCTTATAGCTTTTAGCTTATAGGGTTTACGAATATAGCTTTTTAGGGTTTTAAGGGTGCGTTTGGTTTAGGAAAACCAAATGAGTAGGTTTAGAGTTTAAGAACTTAACTCATGTGATCATAAAAGTACATAGGAGCTTATTAGGATTAGATTAAGCTTATAATAGCTTATGTATAAAGTTTGAATGAATTAGGGTTTCAAAGTAGGTCGTTTAGGGTTTGGTTTAGGGTTTAAGAGTTTCAAAAGTGTTTTAATTAATACACGAGGCTAGAACAAGTTTATATAAGATATGAAATGTATCAAAACCTTATTGAAGAAGTAGAAAGACTTACTAGTACACGAAATAGGTGAAATGGGTCAAAATGGGTAAAATGTAACCCAAAACTTAGGAGATGAATCAAGGACCTTTCTTATCTTATTCCTTGGTTTCAAAATAGCTTAATCTTTCCTTCTTCTCTTCTAGGACTTGGCTAGATCATGGTTTTGAGGTAGTATGAAGCTTAGTGGTGAGTTTTGAAAGAGTGCATGTATGCGTGTATATATATGGCTTGAAATGGAGTAGAGACCAAGTTTGTGTGAAGTAGTGGCCAAGTTTTGCATTCTTATCAATGTGTAGATGACTAATGGGAGCTAGGGCTAGCTTAGAGAGGTGTAGGGTGGTAAAATGGGTTCAGTTTGCCAAGGTGGTGACGAGGGGGGTTTATTGGGGAACAAAGGTGCAAGTTGATGACAAGTAGGTGACAAGGAGGTGAAAGAGGCTAGCAAGGTGGTGACAAGGTGCTTGGCAAGGTGGTGACAAGGTGTGGAGGGTGCTAGCTTGGTTAGGACTTAGTTTAAAACTAGTTAAGGGGTGTTAGGTTTGCTAGGGTTTCGGGTTAGGGTTTTAGGTTTAGCCGAGTGTGTAGAGTGAAATAGAGGGAAAGAAATGTTTAAATGTAGTGCTTAGGAGACTTGTAACTTGTGCTTAAAAAGTAGCATGAATGGTGTATATTAGTTTGGAGGGAAAAAGCTAAATTTAAATCTCGTGCTTAATCGACTTGTACTTTTGCTTTAAAGGAGTTGTACTAAGGTTTTGGAGGAAAAAATAATTTCAAATATTTTGCATGTAACCTATGTACACAAGCTTGATAAGTTAATAATACCTTTTTTGGTTCGTTATGAAAAATATTACATGTAGTTTATAGGAGTTTGCGATATAAAACGTTAACGTTTAAAATCCGTTTTTATTTATACGTTATGGAGAAAGGAACGTTAAATAAATAAACGTATGGATTTTTAGAACATATTATTTTTGACATAATAGAATGTTTATATTGACATAAACATTTGATGGAAATGGTAATTAGGAGTAGGTTGCTGAGTCTCGATTACTTATGAAAATGTAAATACGTTACAAAATGGAGGAATAAAGCCAAAATCTTTTCATGAAAAATGGATGCATCTAACTTCATAGATGGAAATTACACTGAGAAAAATTTGCATCTCTAATTATAGAATGTTAACTTACAAAGAGGAAATTTTAGGTGTTATAGTCTCCAACCTTAAATAAATATCGATCTATCGTCGAGAATTTAGTTGGATGTTGGGAGTGATATTTGAAAACAGATGTGAATACCTTGGCACGTAAATTTGATATAACGCGTTCCCACGAGTAAATTCTGGTCCCTCTTTTAGAGTTTCATCATCTTACTTTGACTATAGGGATACGGACTTTTGTTTAGTTGCTTGACTTCTCGATCTTAAAATTTCCTATTGGTTCTTCCATCAAAATTGAGTTTGTCTCATCGAGCCGAAGCTCATTTCATTATAGAATGATGAGGAGTTCGTTAGATAGAGCATTTCTTTAGATTAGAAATGTGAAGGTACTGTAGACATTACTGAGTTTTCTTCAGGAAGCATCAAGTTTATTATGGCCACAGGTGAGTGGCCGACCCTTTTAAGGATCCTTAAACTGTCCAATGAATACAAGGGTTAAGCTTTCCTCACGTTTTAAATTGATGACTCCTTTTTGAAGTGACAATTTTAACATAACAGCGATCTCCAACTTGGAATTCCAAAGGCTTTATGCCTTACATTGGCATAACTTCCTTGCCGAATCTCTTGCAGCTTAGCAAGCGCTTGTCCAGGCTTCTGAACCATCTTTTCTGGTGGTTTCATATTTTTTTATTTTTTTTTTTTTTTTTTATCCCCAAAAGGATTAATTCTATTGGTCCTAAGTGTATTTAAACATCTCCAACTTGTCGTACCCGACAGATAGTTGATGCGGCACATTCGACCCATAGAGTGCCTCGAATGTGTTTTTTTTTGTGCCATAATACAGGCTGGTAACTGAGTTATTGAAAGAAATTCTACCAATGGTAAGTGTCTCTCCCATCCTTTTTCCTAAAATCTATAACACAGGCTCGAAGCATGTCTTCGAGTGTTTGGATGGTTCTTTTACTTTGTCCATCAGTCTGGGGATGATATGCCGTACTCATGTCTAATTGGCGAGCACCCAAGGCACTCTGCAATTGACTGCCAGAACTCTGGATTGAAATAACTGTTAACGGATCCGATATGATTGGATATCGTCACTACCCATGTCGTGAAATCTATTTCCTATCTAATCAAACCTTAGGTAAGGGTTTCCATACTATCAGTACTCTCTGGTAGTGGATGAAAGTGCTGATTTGGTAAGACGAGTACAACCAATGACCCAAATAATGTCATGTCCCGATATGGATGTGTTTGGGTAGCTTTTGTAATGAAGTCCATTGTATATTATTTTTCCCCATTTCTCATGTAGGAATTCTGGTTATATTCTAGTAAGCAGAATGGCTTCTTGACATTTCTTGCTTATTCTCGACAGGACATGTTAAACACTTACCAACAATTCAACGATGATCGACTTCATGTTAGGAACCACCAATAGAATTCTTTAGACTCCTGATACATCTCTGTCATGAAACCTGGGTTGATGGAATATTTTATTTTATATGGATATCATGCATGATTAAGTCCCTCTAATTAACCAAAGATGTGGGAAACCAACTTCGATTCTGATACATCGGGATTCCATCAGTGACGTACTTTCAAATGCTTTAGTCTATATCCTCGTAGGTTTTCTAGCTATGATGTTTCTCTTTACTTTGATAGCCTCCACCGGTTTTTTTGGGGGGCCCCCCCCCTCTTCTGAGGAATTGTGATGGTAATTTTAGGTAAGGGTCATGACTAAAGCTCTTATCGGAGTGGTTGATTTGTGCCTTTCTGGCTTAATAAGGCATCTGCAAAAACATTGCCTTTTCCCAGGTATGGTAGTGAATCCTCAGTAATCGTAATCTGCGAGCATTCTAACCAACGACAAGTTTGTCTCATAGTTCAAATCTTTTCTAATCAAATCTGCAAGAAGGACTTTCTTAGATGCTCAGTAAACACAATACAACGTTGTGCCATACAGATAGTGTCCTCCAAGTTTTAAGAGAGAACACTACAACATCCTAATTCGAGGTCATGTTGGGTATCTAAGTTCACACTTTATGATGCTTAAGTTTCAGAAGCCAATGCAAAAACTACTTTATTCTCATTGCATTAACCACCGCTTCCAGACCTTGATGTGAAGTATCACAGTAAAACGATACAGTAATTTTTTTCCTCCTTGTAATGCTAAGATTAGGAGCATCACTAATTTATGTTTATTAAGCAGTTGGAAGGCTGACTCTTGGATTCTCCTTCGACCAGATATACTTCTTGTTTTTCTGGGTTAATTTCATCAAAGACTTTGTAATCATGTGAGAAACCTGATAAATCTCCAATAATTAAAGCCGCGAGTTCCTAAAAATTTGCGACTTCTGCGGGTGTGGTAGGAGATATGCCCAATTCATATACCTACTTCAAGACTTGGCGGGGTCAACGTGAATTTCCTCGGTTGTACATTATGTGCCTAAAAACTGCACGGATACGGATCCCAGACAAATTACATTTTGAGAGAAACATGGCATACAATTTTCTCTTTTTTAGTAATTCCAGGAATTCTTATCTTCAGTTGATCGCGTATTCTTCTTTGTTACGGAAGTAGATAAGAATATCATCAATGAACACTATCACAAAATAATCCAAGTATGGTTTACACATACGATTCATGAGTCCTTGAAATAAACAGGGTGCGTTAGTTAAAAACCAAATGCCACTCACTTGGAATTCCATAGTGTCTGTACAAGCTTCAGAAAGCAGTTTTGGAATAAACTTCGAACCCAGGACTCTCAGTTGGTGATGGCTTGATCTTAAGTCAATTTTCGAGTAAATACTCGAACCTTGAAGTTGGTTGAATAAATCATCGATCCTGGGTAATGGGTAACGATTCTTTACGGTAAGTTTATTCAGCTCTTGATAATCGATACACATTCTGAAAGATCTGTCTTTCTTTTTAACAAATAAGATAGTGAGGCTCCCCAAGAGGCGAAGTACTATGGTCGGTATAAAAACCATCGAGTCTTCCTAAACTCTTGTCAGTTTGGTCAAGATAGTCCCTGGCATTTCTGAAGGAGCTACATCTGGTAAGGTGCTCTGGCTACTGGATGTCTCTCCTGGAATTAACATCGATTTGGAATTCTACTATGCGAATTGTGAAGGAAGGCCGGGTAGATCTTCAGGAAAAACTTTCGGAAATTCTCTGACTACCGGTATATCTTCTAGTCATTTTTCGTCTGACTTCTTCTCCATTACTTGGGCTACGAAAACTTGATATCCCCTGGATATATATCTTTCGGTTTTAATACAGGATATGAGGCTTAGTCGGGTTTTACTTCGTGAATACACCTTGGGATTATTTAAAGTTTCACAACACCCGTTGATGGGGATGTCGGACGACTTTCTCGTCACCCATAATTCAGCATGATACTTGGAATAACCAATGCCATACCCAATGACGAAGTCATGAACCACCAAGTTTAAATTAGCATGAGATCAAATTTTGAAAGAGTGTGGTTAGCAAAATCACTGGATATACGGGATAAGTGCCTACAAGGTCTTTCCATCGACCATTTCAATTCATAGAAGTGGTAATCTAGTATAGATTGGTGGGAATAATAAGCGATAGAAAGCCAAGAGATAAGGATACAAAAGTTTTATCGGCTCTTGAATCAAATAAAACTCTAGCTGGAAAATGTTTGGAGTTAGAAGTGAAATACCCGTGGACTTAACGTTCGGTGTCTTGGAGAGGCGTTCTTGTCCCTCCAGCAAGTATGATCTACATGCACTGTTGTTTTGCCTTTGGGCACTAGTTTCTGTAATGCCCTTTCTCTTTACATGCATGACAAATTACTGACACTGGTTACAGGTTGCTTCCAGTGCTGGCCCTTTGTTTTTGCAGTTCCTAGTCAAATGACCCACCTTGTTGCAAGTCTGACACTTGACAGTGCAAGGTCCTGTGTGATGCAGGTTGCATTTCTTACACAAAGGAAGGTTTCCAGCATACCTATTGTTTTCAGTTAGGGTGACAGCATAAGCCCTAACGGTTTTCTTTCTTCGTCTTGCCTTTTATTCTGTTGTTGTATGGTGATCATTGTTTACGTTGCTATTGTTGTTGTTACTTTTTTTACGGTTATGCTGTTAGTTGATGTTTGAATTTGAAGTTTCTTCTAGCATCAAACTTTTGTTTTGTGAACATTAGTTCCTGCACAGAATTGGCTTTGTTACTTTGATCCATTAACCTCTTGAGATTTATGGTCAAAGGCTTCCTCCCAAGTTTGAGGCTTGAAGCGATAACATTTCTTTCAATACATCTCGGGGTAAGTCCCCCGATGAAGCTTCCATAAGTTTCTTCTCATAATTGGTACCAATAGTTGCGACATAAAACTGCTAACAGGAATCCGGAATCTTCTAACATAAGTTCATAGAATATCAATTCCCTATTACAGTCAAATTATAAAATGCATCTTTTCCATTTTCTTGACCTCGATTCAGGGACAATACTATCTCCTTTATTAAGAGCTCTTAAGATTCAGACCATGTGAATCATGTAAGCTTCATCTATTCCAAGTAGGTTTGTCGAATTAATTCCACCAGGACATATAGCTTCCTACATTTAGAGTACCAGTTGAACAAATTTTCACTTTCTGCAGTCCCGGTACAGTTGCTATAGAAAATACCGATCAGTTTGTTTAAAACCAGTGGATGATGCCAATAGCGCCTCCGTACCTTTGAAATTAAATGGTTGGTAGCTCATAAACTCTTTGTAGCTACATTTTCTTGCTACTGGAGTTTCACCTTGTTTGATGTTCCTATTGGTATTATCAATATTTGCCATGGTAGCAGCTTGTACTTCCAGAGCTGTGGAAACACTATCAGCAACTAGTTTCTTGATGGCGCCCTAAGTCATGGGTGGTGCTGCAGATGTTGATGTCCTTTTGGGAGCCATTCTATCAACATTTACAAGACAACACAAAATAAGAATCCACATAATGATATACGTCAAGCATAAGTCGTTGTATATCTAACAAAATATTCATACATTGTGATATTGAAAATCATTTGACTAGATATTTAATTTATACAATCCCTAATCAAGATGGACACTCTAAGATTTCCAAAGATAGACACTCTAACAAGCATCTGATTTATTAGGTTCCTCGAGGACTGGTTCACTTTCCAGTGGTCACGGTATAATCCATAACGAGTTATCTAACTCTTCAGAGATAGACTCATCAAAGGGATAGTTTGGTGGTGGTGTATGTTTACCTAAAGCCTTGTTATAAGATCTAACTGATGAAGAAGAGATTAATGAAAATGGTAGATCCAACATGAGGCATCAATGTCACTAGGTGTGTAGGTGGGATCTATATGTTCCATATCTTAATGAAATGAAGTGGCATAGAGGAACTTTCTTTAGATGGAAAAAGTAGTTATAGTTAGGTTTTAACTTTGTTCTTTAATAACTCGAGCTTCTACTCCAATCTGTAACCACCCCCACCTTATTTGACATATAGTATTGCGGAAGCTAAATAAGTGGTATACTTAGTTCATGAATCAAACAATCATAATCATAAAAATATACTCAAAAGATAACTTTTTGGAAAAATTTTAGTAATCATATCAAATATTATTTCAGAGTTTTGACAAAAGGAGAGGTCTCAAAATACATGATGAAAACATAAGTTTGAATGAATAACAAGTTTTGGACGTCCTCAGTCCAACTGCCACCTAGAAGTGTAGCCGTGCAATAGGTTAGCTCAATAGCCTGAGATAGAACCAAGCTAGAAAGTCAACAACAAAGTTTTGCGTAAAAATCACAAGATTTTAAAAAATAAAAAAATGTAATAGTTGTATACAAGTCTAATGTAAATAGTAATAATTGCAAATGAATAACAATAGCATGGTAAAACAATATTATATTATTTGCACTAAGCTCATGACACTGAAAGCCTGAAGTAAGTGTCTTAGTTCATTGAATTATTATATGCCTCAGCGGTGCTATTGCCCAAACTCCCGAGTTTCCACAAATGCAATGCGTCGCACTGCCATGAATGACCAAAAACCATGGACAGTAGGAATCTCAGTCCTAATAGATCTATTCACAAACAAGCAACGCCGCTTACTGTCGCAAAGTAATTAACAGTTCATGATAGTGGGGTCTTATGGCAATTGGAGGTACTTAGGCAATAATATATCAGGATAGCATACAGTTGAAAATACTTGTATTCATGTTTATAGCATTATCTTCACGTCTCCCCATGAAGTTTCGAAAACAAATAATGGGGGACTATGAACAACACCATTAATTAAGTAGTTATATTGATGTAAAAAGTAATTCAAGTAGAAGTAAACAGCTTCGTCGTGCAACCTAGGGTAATATGTCAAGTCTTAGTTTGATTGTTTATAATTCAAACTTTATTTCGTAAATATTCATTTGGTTTATTAACTTGTGAAAACATCGTATCACTGTTCAGGCTATCATAATCCAGAGGTCATGTAGTAAACGTTTGAGGAGTTAGGACACTTTAAAAACGTACAGACCAAGCAATTCGTTCTAAACGACTACCTAAATTGAAAGCCCTTCACATGAAATTCCCTAGTAACGTGATACGTTATAATTTAAATGATAAAATTTTATCTTTTAAAGTTTCTTCAAAAGCTAGTAGATGATAAATTATGTTAAATATATAACATAATTATTTTATAATTGTTTCGATCGATAAATGAAATGATGAATGCGCCGAGCTTTAATCAAATCGAGTCTTATAATATTTAAATATATTTTTATAATTAATATAAAAATATTACATTTTATACCTTTGAGAATATAAAAATGACAATATATACCCTTGGTATATACATTTTATAATTTAAACCCCTTATTTTATATTTTAAAGATTTTAAACCTTTAACTTTGGAAATTGGCAAAACAGGCCCCTGTGGTTTAACTTTGGAGTATTTACACTTTTGGCCCAAAAACTATTTAAGTTTCAATATTTACAATATATACCCATGGTTCGAATTGCATTTCTAGTCCATAATCCATAATCTTTGTATTTTTAATCTCGAAATCGATTTGCAGCTTATAGCTTATTACTATAAGCTAAAATTTGTAAGTTTTACGAGCTTGTTAGCTATATAAAATGAGCTTGTGACGTTTGAAATCCAAAATGGCCGTTGGTTTTAAAATCTTAACCATATGGGCGTTCTAGCATTTAAGGATTTGTTTTTAAGCATGTAAAAAATGATAAATCTGAGCTTATAGAAATAGCCATATAGAGGACTATCATATAGCTTAAGCTTATAGGGTTTATGATATAGCTTTTAGGGGTTTTAAGGCGGTGCGTTTGGTTTAGTAACCCAAATCGAAGTAGTTAGAGTTTAAGAACTTAACTCATGAGATCATAAAAGTACATAGCAGCCGTTATTAGAGCATTTGATTAAGCTTTTATAAAACTAATGTAATAAAATGCTTAGAATGAATTAGTGTTTCAAAGTAGGTCGTTTAAGGTTTTGGTTAGTCTTTAAGAGTTTCAAAAGTGTTTATAATTAATATCACTAGTGCGTAGAACAAGATTATATAAGATATGAAAGTATCAAAAACCTTATTTGAAGAAGTAGAAAGACTTACTAGCACACGAAATAGGTGAAATGGGTCAAAATGGGTAAAATGTAACCCAAAACTTAGGAGATGAATCAAGGACCTTTCTTATCTTATTCCTTGGTTTCAAAATAGCTTAATCTTTCCTTCTTCTCTTCTAGGACTTAGCTAGATCATGGTTTTGAGGTAGTATGAAGCTTAGTGGTGAGTTTTGAAAGAGTGCATGTATGCGTGTATATATAGGGCTTGAAATGGAGTGGAGACCAAGTTTGTGTGAAGTAGTGGCCAAGTTTTGCATTCTTATCAATGTGTAGATGACTAATGGGAGCTAGGGCTAGCTTATAGAGAGGTGTAGGGTGGTAAAGAGGGTTCAGTTTGCCAAGGAGGTGACGAGGGGGTTTCTTGGGGAACAAGGGTGCAAGTTGATGACAAGTAGGTGACAAGGAGGTGAAGAGAGGCTAGCAAGGTGAGTACAAGGTGCTTTGGCAAGGTGGAGACAAGTGATTGAGGGTGCTAGCAATGGTTAGGACCTTAGTTTAAAACACGTTAATGCGGTGTTATGTTGTGCTAAGGGTTTTTCGGTTAGGGTTTTAGGTTATAGGCCGATGTGTGTAGAGTGAAATTAAGAGGGAAAGAAATGTTCTTAAATGTAGTGCCTTAGCGTAGACTTGTAACTTTGTGCTTAAAAACAGTAGCATTGAATGGTTGTTAAATTAGTTGAGGGAACCAGCTAAATTTAAAATCTCAGTGCTTAATCGACTTTGTACTTTGCTATTAAAGGAGTATACACTAGGTTTTATGGAGGAAAAATAATTCAAATATTATGCATTGTAACCTTGTACACATGCCTTATAAGTTTATACTTTTGGTTCGTATGAAAACATTACATGTAGTTAGGGTTTTGATATAAAAACGTTAATAACGGTATAAAAAAATCCCGATTCTTGATATAAGTTATGGAAAGTACGTTAATAGATATAACTAATGCGATTTTAGAGAACAAATTACTTGAATAATAGAAAAGTTTAACTTGACATAAACATTGATGGAATTGGTATTAGTGGTTGCGTGAGCTCGTTTACTTTGAAAATGTAAGTTATGTTACATTATGGATTGAATAAAGCAAAAATCTTTCCATGAAAATGGTTGCATCTAACTTAATAGATGGAAAGTACCACTGAGGACAATTGCATCTAATTTAATATGAAGGATAATTAACAAACATAGCAGAAAATTATAGGTTGTTATACATTGGTAGAAAATGAGCAGACTTAGTCAATTGGTCCACAATGACCCAGATTGTGTCATGCCTAGTACTAGTCCTTGGCAACTTAGTCACAAAATCCATAGCTATCCTTTCCTATTTCCACTCGGGAAATCTCTGTCTTTTTGCTAGAACAATAAGACAGCAGATGTTCCTCTGATGTTCAGTTCCTTAACTCTTCAAAACAAGTCAAACACTTACATACATACATAGATTTTCTTTTTATAATGACTTTATGTTTTTATTCTCTTCCATACCCGGCCACCAACTACCTATCTCTACTTCATAATACAACTATTATCCCTGGGATGTAACAATAGTACTATCGACTTATGCGACTTCGCCATTATCCAGGGTTCCAACATCACCCTTTCAAAGGCACCTATATTCAGATCCATTGTATTACAAAGCTCCATCACAGTCTCTATTCTATCATCTCTCAAACCATTCTGCAATCCTTGGCAGACTCATCCATGACCTCTCTTTTTCTGAGCCGCCAATTATCATATCCTTGATCCGAAACTGAAGGTTCAATATCATAAGCTCAAACTCTCTGAGGAGCATTACTTCTTTCCCTCCTACTTAGTGCATCAGCTACCGACATTCTCATACCATGATTGGTAAGCGAATGCACAAGTCAAAATACTAAACAAATCTCATATCTAGCGACGCTGTCGCATTATTCAAAAACTCATTCTAACTAAATGATAGAGCTGAAGAACATCTTTATGATCTCTGTATAGATGACACACTTTGTCCCATACAGAATAATGTCTCCTACATCTTAAGGCAAAAGCACAACTGCTGCTCCCTATTTCCAAATCATGGTATAATTCCTTTTCATGAAAACCTTCAACTGCCTAGATCATATCCTAAATCCACTTTACTCTCTTCTAACATCAAACACGCAGCCTAGTCCTAACACGGACGCATCACAATATACCAACAAAGTCTTCTGGTCAGTCGGGGAAGCTTTAGAAACAAGAGGCGCATTAAACACAACTTATCCTATCAAAAGTATGAAAATGCCAATCTTTTTCCTTCACCCCAAATCGAAAGGTCTTATATTTTTTTTTACACTTCTGAGTCAAGATAGTAAGAGACAAGCTATTCTTAGAAAAGTTCTCATTAAAACCTATGGTAATAATCTACAAATCCTAAGAACGAATGAACCCTGACAAAGGTCTAGGGGCTTTCCAATTTTAAAGCTTCAACTCTTACTAGCTTCTACATGAATCCCCCTTACCATTTATCACATGCCTAAGAAACTGCACTTCTCTTAGCCAGAATTCACACTTAGAAAACTTAGCATACAGTTTCTCCTTCTTGATCAGTTCCAAGACTGACCTTAAGTGGTCTACATGCTCCTCCTGGGTCTTAGAGTAGATTAAGATATCGTCTATAAACACTATCACAAACTTATCAAGATAAGGCCAACAAACTCTGTTCATCAAATCCATGAATACCGCTGGTGCGTTAGTCAGACCAAAGGGCATTACTATGAACTCAAAATGTCCATCACGAGTTCTAAATGCAGTCTTTAGAATGTCATCCTCATGCACTCTCAGCTGATGGTATCCAGACCTAAGATCTATCTTTAAGAAAAACTGCGACCCTTACAGTTGGTCAAATAGATCATCAATCCTAGGAAGCGGATAACGATTCTTAACAGTCAACTTGTTCAATTCCTTAAAATCAATACACATCCTAAAAGAACCATCCTTCTTTTTCACAAACAATACCGGTGCTCCCGAAGGCGATAAGCTTGGTCGAATGAAACCTTTATCCTGGAGTTCCTTGAGTTGTCCCGACAACTCCTCTAATTCATAAGGTGCCAAACGATAGGGAGACTTTGCAATCAGTACAGCTCCAGAGATTAACTCAATCCGGAACTTAATTTCCCGGAGAGGTGGCAATCCTGATAAATCATCCGGAAATACCTCGGGAAAATCTCTAACCACAACAATCTCTTCTTGTTTCTTATCGCTAGCCTTAGCACTCATCAAAAGTCTTGCTTTCTCTTCCAGTCTTTCTCCTAATACTCTAAGCACCTTGCCATCTAGTGATGGTATCCTCACTACTTTCTCATGACAAATTATTTCAGCCTTGTCATTAGACAACCAATCCATACCTATAATCACATCAAAACTCTCATACCCGAATGGTCAAATCGATGTCAAAGACATGACCCTTGGTTTCTAGTTTGCAACCCTTAATAACCTTATCAATCTCTACTAGCTGTACGCTAGCTATCTCAATCTCATATCTGAAACCTAATTCACTAGGCTCTATGCTTAACAGAGGTATAAAAGTAGTAGAAACAAAGCTATAGCGGCACAAGTCAATAAGGTAGTGGCAAAATGATTTTCAAGTAGAACGTACCCGGTCAAAATGTGTAGAGTTCTGGCGGAGCTTCCTCTGCTCCCAACATGAATGCCCTACCCCTAGCTTGGTCCCCTTGGTTTCCACGACCTTGACCCCCATTATTAGAAACAACTTGGTTTGGACGGTTTCCTCTCGATCCTTGTGCTCTATTCAATCTAAGACATGCTGGCTTAAGATGGTCGGTACTCCCACATTCATGGCATGCTCCACGAGCAGGTGTTCGGTTCCTTACATTTACCGGGTTTACATTCCTATGCACAACTCTACAATCCCTTGTAAAATGATCCGGGCGGTTTATATTGATAGTAGTGCGATAAGGACCCTCTGGGTGTCATGGTAGGAGATTGCAGGTGGTAACACTATGGCCAAGCACCCTGTTTCTCTCATCCTACAAGTTTGCGGTTGTAGCAAAAGCATCAAATCCTAGTCAACTATTATCATCCCTACCCTCTTATCCTTGCTAGGTTCCCCTACATTTCCTCTTTCTCAACTTCTAATTGTCTATTGCCTAACCAGCAGCCATCATCGGTCAGTGCATCCAATAAATATCACAAGCCTTCTGCAATAGTTATTGGCTCCGTTGCTGCCACATCCCTAACGGATCTGTGGAGCAAGTCCATATCAAGTATCTCTCAATCTTCCAAGTTTAGGAGTCACTAATGTGGGAACTAACCACCAACTCATGAAACCTACAGTATAAGCCGCTTGGCCCGCCCCAAACATAAACATGATTCCATAGCTCAATTCCAACTTTTTGCATCACAAGACTAGGACAAAACTTTTTTCTTTTATCATCATAAACATAAAAGTCATTCCATGACATACTAACAAGCAACTTCCCGGCTTAGTGTACGAATCTGGGAGTTCCACCACATTAAAGCCTTACCCACAAATGAACCAGCAATGTATTTTACTTTTTGGTCAATACTAACACCACTCATCATATTCCTTAGGGTTACAAGATAAGAACTCCTTATATGAACAACCTACCCGGTTGCCATTCACTAACACCAGGGTTCTAAATAGCGGCGCCGTAGCGCGCTAAAATAGCGGTTCGCTATATGCGCGAGGCGTGGCCTCACACGTACGAAACGCCAAGGCGTCATCATGGAGGCGTAGGGCGTGCTATAAGTGCGCCATATAGGCGACGCTATAGCTTGAGATTTTTTGAGCTTTATAAAAATTCATGGATTTGAGCTTATTTACAAGTAATTTGCTTGGTGTATGAGATTACGGTCTTAGTAACCCCGTTACTCATTTTAATCCTAGTAGCAACTAAATTGACCACTTTCTATAAATATTTTTTTGCCCCTAGAGTCCACCGCCTTAAAAGCGCTATGACCAACGCCTCACGCTAAAGCTTGAGCTTGGCTATGCCGCTACGCCAAGCGCTTCAACGCCTATATATAACCTTGACTAACACACTCCAAAACATCAAGAAGATATATTCACACAAATCAGGTCAAATCAATTGGTTTCAAACGCAAGTAAAAAAAAGAACAAAATAATTGAAACCCTAAAAAAACAAAAAAATAAAACCCTAATAAAAAACCCTAGATTCCCAACCAAGCAAATAATTAACCTCGGTTAATCAACAGACAGGACGAGATATACCGGCTGCATTAGAATAATTGATGTATTATAAAAAACGAAAAATAAAAATTATCTCAAAATTCTTCTCAAGTAACACTTTAGAAAAGAAAAAAGCTCGTGCCAAAGCATTTAATCAAACGCAGAAACACTAAATATTATCACTATCAAAATGGTGTTAAAGCTTCCTGTCAAGGAACGAAGTAACTGCTTGGTAGTGGTGGTGGATGGGCCACGATGCTGCAGCGGTGGTAGTGAATGAGATTGGTGTTGTTGGCAGTTGTGGATTTGAAATGTAAAACTTAATAGAATGACAAATTGGTAAAAAAAATTGGCTACCATTTTATTTTAATAAAAAAATGAGATAACTTGATTGGAAATAACCCTAACTTGAGTACTTATTTGTGTCGTTTGACTTAGAAATTATAATATCTAGCATCATCAATCAATCTTGTTTCTTGTATTTTAGCTCATTAAGATATTTCGTAGTATCTTTTATGTATGTATATAATATAAAACACATTAGTTAAAAACAACAATCATAAACTAGAAATGATGCACGACAAGTTTTCAAGGCACACCCACTATACAATATATAATATAAGAGTTGCTTCTATGAAGCACATAAGCAATTTGACTAGACCTCTTTGTATAACTCATATAAACTTAAGAGTATAAAAATGTGGTTCTTGTAACAACTGCAAATTTACTTGGTTTTTTGTCAAATGGTGCATATATGCCAAGTACAAAAGGTGTTTGACTTTCTCTTTACATTTTATACAAGTCAAGGCAAAGGTGTTTGACTTTCTCTTTACATTTTATACAAATCAAGGCTTCTAATAAGAGTTGGATTGATACGTAACACCAAATTTCACTTTTGTAAGAATTGGTAAATTCATTTTAAAGACAAGTAGTATGAGAACAAATCAAATTGACTGCTTGTTACTTGATTTAATAGCATATTGGAGTAATACTATTTCTACAATTTAAAATAAAATGGAGCCACCCTTATATCGGGATTCTGGACATATATTTATTTCTTTTTGAAAATTTATAGAGATGAACACAAATGACTTGTTGCAGCAACTAAAAGGTTTTGTTCTCTTTTTTCCTTTTTCGTTAATCTCAGCCGACTATGTATGTATGTTTTCGGATTTACACATTTTAATTTTGTAAATATGTATATGTGTATCGCAAGATTACAAAAAGTTGTGTCATAAAACTGTGTTTACATATGTGTTTACGAAAATATATAAGATACCTGATCATGACTTCAAAAAATAAACTTAAATTAAAAACTCTCGGTCTTATATATATACAACTACATTTATAAAGGAAAAGAAATACATGATGAGATGAACTAGTGTTTGAAATTTTAAATCGACCACCAACTATATATATTCATGCGTGCCGCGACTTTTTCTTCTTTCTTAAGCGAAAAAATATTCACATTTCACAATCCAAACTATTTCATAAAAATATAAATAAGCCAATTGACGCGGACGACAACAAGCAACTCGTCTCATATAATTATCTTTTTCTAAGTAACAAGAGAGTATTTCGCATATAAGAAAGATCAAATACAAGTTGACTATTTTACCAATTGATGTTCACGAAAAATATAAAATATAAATTTGTTTAATTTATTTTATTATTTACTACACTATATTATATAGTTGTAATATTAGTTAAAGTTGTATGAACTTAAACGATTTTCATCCCCAAATTTTTCTGTGTATTTTTGTTCGAAAATGATTGTACACTTTACAGTTGATTCAGTAGGTCGTATTAAACTATTAATTAACTGCTATATTTTCTAATCTAGATGTAAATAAGAGTTATGTTTGATACACAAATTACCTTTAGCTACCTTTGTGTTCATTATGTTCCAGTGCAGCAAATTGGTTGCCAACTAGAGTACATAAAGCTTACGAAACATACACGTAACTCTAAGTAAAAGACGTATTACATGTATCTTGAATCACAGCTAAAAAAAGGTAACAACCAGTGACGGAGTTAGGATTTAGTTTTTGGGTGGGCCAAAAAACGATAAACGCGAATCTTCTATCGCCTAGCATTGACAATTTCCTGCTATCAACTACTCATAATAGTTACAAGTTACTACTCATGATTGTCGTAAGTGCACTGTAAATAAAATTGCTAATAATACTTTCAGGGCAAACCCATTTAGATATAATTAGACACTCTATATAATATAACTTGTGACAAAATTCTGGTATAAGTATTACTAATTTCCAAATGGTTGGGGTGGGCCTTGGCCAACCTAACCTCTAAGGTAGCTCCGTCCCTGGTAACAACCAAAACTTCTATGTTTTTTTATTGTAGTTGTAGAAATCACTCGATATTAACCCATAATCCTTAACGATTAGAAATACAAACACTCTGATACCTACTACTTAACCAACTCTTCGACTTTGTCTTCATAATTCACCTCAAAAACTCATTGGTAGAATCATTCAAATCCATATCCTAAAAAACTAGAAGAATACGTGATATCTATATTCTTTCCTTTCTAATCATTAAATATAAAAAACGAAATGAAAAGCTATTATGAACCTGTTTCATGCATTAAACAAATATAGATGACTAGTATAAATAGACTTCCATTCTTACCATTCTAGCAAACAAATTCAATACTCGATCTCTCAAAGGTTTTAAAGTAGAACTAAGAAACGCTGCCTTCGCCATGGAAGCCATGGGGGTTGAGCATTTGGCCTCAACTTGCATATGCTTTAGCTTTCTTATTGATTGCCAATGTTGTTGCTCAAGAATCTTATAGACATGATTCACCATGGCCATATAGTGATTTGAAATTGCCTCCGCCGGTGAAAAATGCATGGTCATACCCACCATATCTTTACCAATCTCCGCCACCTCCATATCGCTACACATCCCCACCACCACCATCACCATCTCATCCACCTCCGTATGTGTACAAGTCTCCACCTCCACCATCACCTTCACCGCCACCTCCATACGTGTACAAGTCTCCTCCCCCACCATCACCATCCCCGCCACCTCCCTACATCTACAAGTCCCCACCCCCACCTTCACCGTCTCCACCTCCCCCATACGCTTATAAGTCACCTCCCCCACCATCACCATCCCCACCACCTCCATATATATACAAGCCTCCTCCACCACCATCACTCTCGCCGCCACCTCCATATGTTTACAAGTCTCTTCCCCCACCATCACCATCCCCGCCACCTCCCTACAAGTCTCCACCGCCACCATCACCATCTCCACCACCTCCATATATCTACAAGTCTCCCCCTCCACCATCACCATCCCCACCACCTCCCTATGTCTACAAGTCCCCTCCACCACCATCACCATCCCCACCACCTCCATACGTTTACAAGTCTCCTCCACCACCATCACCATCCCCACCACCTCCATACATTTATAAGTCACCGCCTCCACCATCACCATCTCCACCACCTCCATACATTTACTTGTCACCTCCTCCACCATCACCGTCCCCACCACCTCCATACATTTACATGTCACCTCCTCCACCATCACCATCCCCACCACCTCCGTACATTTATAAGTCACCTCCTCCACCATCACCATCTCCACCACCTCCATAAAATATAACAATCACCTCCTCCACCATCACTAGCCCCCAACCACCTCCTTACGTCTACAAGTCCCCTCCACCACCATCACCATCTCCGCCACCTCCCTACATCTACAAGTCCCCACCCCCACCTTCACCGTCTCCACCTCCCCCATACGTTTATAAGTCACCTCCCCCACCATCACCATCTCCACCACCTCCATACGTTTACAAGTCTCCTCCTCCACCATCACCATCCCCACCACCTCCATACATTTATAAGTCACCTCCTCCGCCATCACCATCTCCACCACCTCCATATATCTACAAGTCTCCCCCTCCACCATCACCATCCCCACCACCTCCCTATGTCTACAAGTCACCTCCACCCCCATCACCATCCCCACCACCTCCATATGTTTACAAGTCTCCTCCTCCACCATCACCCTCCCCACCACCTCCATACGTTTACAAATCTCCTCCACCACCATCACCATCCCCACCACCTCCATACGTTTACAAGTCTCCTCCACCACCATCACCATCCCCACCACCTCCATACATTTATAAGTCACCTCCTCTTCCATCACCATCTCCACCACCTCCATATATTTACATGTCTCCCCCTCCACCATCACCATCCCCACCACCTCCCTATGTCTACAAGTCGCCTCCACCGCCATCACCATCCCCACCACCTCCATACGTTTACAAGTCTCCTCCTCCACCATCACCATCCCCACCACCTCCATACGTGTACAAGTCCCCGCCCCCACCATCGCCATCCCCACCACTTCCGTATGTATACAAATCTCCTCCTCCACCATCACCTTCACCTCCACCCCCATATGTCTATAAATCACCGCCTCCCCTATCCAAGTCCCCTTATCCACCCACTTACTACTATAGTTCTCCACCACCTCCGGTCTATAACTAAAAGAGTCATATCTTCTACATTGACAAATGATACAAGTATACATTATTTCCTCACTCCGAAGTTTTTCCTCAATGAATCTTACTATATGTTTTCATTCTTACACAAATGTATTCGTGAATTAATAATGTCTCATTCTGTTATGAACTTGCTATATTTCTTTTGTAGACACCATGTAAAATCGTTGTCACACTTAATCAATGCATAAAGTACTTCCTCGTTTCTCTTTTCTTTGTTTAACTTAATGTTATAATAACTCAAGGAATCAACTTACTCACAAACACAAGTTCACGCTACTTCCGTTCACTACAAGAAAAAGTGACTAGTGACCAAAATTTAGTGCCAACTTTTTTCCCCACTATTTAAGCAAAATAGTGATCATATTCTTGTACATGGACACTCATATTTAGTCCCCTGTAAACAGTTCGTGTCAAAAGTCTTAAAAATATAGGTTGAAAAGACGAAGTGTGTCAAACTCTTAACGAAATTGACCTGTTAACAATATATTCCAGTTATGCTAGTTTTGCGGATTTGGGAACTAATTTTAATTAGTTAGACTCCAGATAACTCTTATAACAATTGGAGATATAGCAATATGAATGTGTAATCTTGACATGTGAATATAGCAATATAGCATCATATATGTTCCGATTCCATACAAATGATTTTGGGATCATCTTGTTTTTATATGAATATTGGGAGTAATCTTGACTTTAGACGCTTGCATTGCAAAAGTGTCGAAATCTTTATGCCTAAAGTTGAACGGAGTTATAAAAAGGTTCATTACTTTGATAATTGTTCTTTAGCACTTGTTTGTTTTGTATTATTGTTTGGCAATGTAACTAACACTTGCTTAAACATGTTCTTTTGCATGCATGCTTACATAATACACAAAAAACATAATATCATGACTAAAAAAAATAAAAGAAAGGAAAGGTTTAATTGTTTAAGTCCCAAAACAATTTCTTTTAGTTTTATAGATAATTTAAGCTACAAACTCTAGGGCAGGGGCCTCTAAATCCGCTCTTAGTTGTTCTCAAATTTTTTTGGCTATCCCAAACATTACAAAGAGTGTCATTGCATTTAAAAGATGCAACATTAGTCAAACTCGCAATTAAGCATGAGTCATGAGACACTGTACAATGATCCTTTGAATTTCGTTTATTATCATATATCTATGTATCTATTTTGGTCATCATGTGTGGCTTGTTGTTTGATACAAGTTTTCAAAATGGTCTCAGCAGGGAGGGAGCTAGTAGGGTGCAGCTCCAATTCAATCACCATTAGGATCTGGCTAGTTATATCTGTTGGAATTTGGTAGTCGGTTCCATAAGTTATACGTTAGAAATACGTGAGCCTATTGGGGGCACACACGTTAAATACGAAGAGTATGGTTTACTTCATGATTTATATTTAAATAGTTATTTAAATTAATTTACTATGTTTATATATAATTATATATACATAATATTCTAAATATAGAACCAAGGGACTAAACTGGACAAAAGCCGAAACTTGTGGATCCCCTTGTTTGGCCGAAACCCACAAAGGGACAAGAGGGGGTGTTTGTTCGGTTGGAGGAGGAGAGAAAAAGGAAGGAAAAAAGATTTGTTTTAATTATAGGAATTATACTAATCTTTTCCTACAAGAATTAAGGTATTGGGGTGCCTATATAAACACACCCCATATTCTTCATTCTTTAATTCATTCATTCTCTAATCACCTATGATTTTTGGTGCTCTCTCCCCTCACCTAAAAACCCTAACCGAAATCCCTAAGGGATTTTCGGTTCTTCTCTATAACCGAAATCAACCAAACACTCTTTTAGGGTTTTGTTTTTTCCGTGTTCTCTTGATCTCCTTGCTTGACAATTCAAGGTGCGTGTGGTGGTTATTTGGTGATTCCTCAAGGTGACGAATTAGGGTTTTCTTGATATAAACCTAATTAGGGTTTGTTTATTTGGTTCGACTACAAAAAGAAACACAAGGCGTGTGTTTGGTTTTGGTATTACACTTGGTGTTTGTTCGTGAAGATAAAACTAGCAAATTCTTACATACTTGCTTGACGTTTTTGTGTGAGCAACTGTAGAGGCATTTATTTTAGACGCTTTTGTATTCAAGAATAATCGCAAAAGGTACGCTTTCCTTATTTAATATGTGTTAACCTCCTTGCCATAACTAGATACATCCACTGCGCACTCGTGGCTAAATTGGTTAGCTAATTTATTAAATCCCAACAGTGGCATCACAAGCCAACTCGTTTTGGCATCTAGGGTTACACGCTTAAAAATCGAATTTTACGTCTTGTTACACGCTTAGATTTGATTTTTATTATTATTCTGCGATTATTTTCTTTATTATTGATTTTTTGTAAATATGGTAAAGATATGCAAATCCTTACCATAAATTAATAAATAAAATTGCTAGATCTTGCAAGTTATTGATTAAAAGTTAATAGAGAATTAAAAGAGGAATATAATTAATTGTTAATTTAGCTATGTTTGTTTCTTCTTTTAATTTATTTATTTAGGATTTTAAAATCTTACTAATTATTTAAAAGATATTGTAAATATTTTATTTTTAGAAACTAAATATTTTTATTTTTTATGAAAACTAGATCTTTTAAATTGCTAGTTTGATTTGTTTCCTAAATTCTGGCTATAAGACCTACTCAATCACATTAATTTGTGATGAATGGGGCGATCTAGGCACTTGATGAAAACCTAATGAGGGTCTTATGGTTCTCCAATTGGGGAAGACTCGTAGAGAACTCGGATGATTACTTGTTACTCGCTTAATTTAATGTTATCTTGTTTATTAAGTTCCTACATGCTTATTTGTTTACTAGTTTACATGTTTACATGCCTAAACAATTGGAATACGAACTAATAAATATTGTAAGACATTACGACATAAAACCGGATCTTATTACTACAGAAACGCCTAAAACATATTTCATTATTGTGATCTGCCTATGGTGTTAGTGGAAAATAATGTTTTTTAATCACATTAAAAGCCTAAAACATGAAACATGTTTTTCATGAATTTAAAAACTGGACACTATGGACTCATGGAAAGTACGGCTCATCCACTAGAACAAACTATAAGAGAAGTTTAAGGCAGAGTGGTCAACATTCCTAAAGAACTCAGGTTTTTAATACGCTTCGCGCTAACCTGATTCTTCGCTTCTTTGTGCGTTCGATTGGAGTTACCGTGAACTATATCTGTCCATACTACAGTGTCATTATTAAATGTTTTTAAACATTATGCCTACAAAGTTGTTTGCATGCTTCCTTTGTACACCGCCATTTATATCACTTTAATGTCAATACCCTAATGGGTGTTAAATTTTAAGTCCAATGTCAGCCAACTAGGAACCATGCATTTGCTTTCTTTGGTCAACCTTAAGGGTCATATCCCAACCCATGGCGAATTTTCCCTCACTGGTACAAACCTCTGGCCATTTTTATCAACTTCTGCTTGGTCGAACTTTAATTCGAGTATGCATGGGTCAGACCTAAACCCCCCCGAGCCATAAAATGAGAACTAAACATGGCTCTGACATAATACTTGTTCGATTAATGTCATGACCATCCCTCATAAAATCTAAGAGTTGCATTTTAATGCAATTAGCAATCGTGGCTTACCACTTGCCTTACTTTGTTTATTCACTGGTCCAGACCTCTGGTAATAAGTGGAGTCAAGTTAACTTAGTACCTTAATATAATTAATTGGGTAGTTAATTCTATAAGAATTTAATTAACTAAAATACTAATTAATTAAACTTTTTGTTAATTGTAGATAACTACCTCAGTCAGAAACAATTCGGTATTCAGGAGTTTCTTTGAGAAACAAAAACTTACTGGACCTAACTTCATTGATTAGTACAGACAACTTCGGTTGGTCTTATCTACTGAAGATAAGGAAAAATACCTAGAGCAACTAATTCATGCTGCTCCTGTTGCTGCTGCACCTGATCAGCCAATCCCTCTTACGGCCCTGGCCACTTATGATGAGTGGGTCAAGAACCAAAAGGAAATTTCTGTGATGATGTTATTGACTATGGACCTAGAAATCCAATAGAATCTAGCTCATCTTGGCGCCAATGACATACTTACAGAGCTTAAAGCTTTGTATTCTAAGCAAGCAGAACATGAACTTCTTCAAACTGTGAGAGAATTCTATACGTGCAAGCAGGAGGAAGGTCAATCTGTAAGCTCTTATGTCCTAAAGATGAAGAGCTACATTGACCAATTGGAACGTCTTGGTCACCCCATCACTTTGAACCTTGGAGTAAGCCTAATCTTGGTTGGACTCTCTAAGGAATATGACAGCTTTGTGCAGAACTATAATATGCACAGCATGGGGAAGACCGTAAATGAATTACATGCTATGCTTAAGCTACATAAAGAGACGTTACCAATGAAAGTTTCTGCACCTGCGCTTCATGCTATAAGAGAAGGAAAGGTCCAAAAAATCAAAAACAAGAAACCGTCGAAGGCTGCAAAAGGGGTTCAAGGGAAAGGCAAGGGTAAGAAGGCAATGCTTATGCTGACCAATCTAGCCCACCAAACCTAAGAACTCCTCCACGCACGCCAAAAAGATGAATCCTACAAAGGACGCGATATACCATCACTGCGGTGAAGTAGGTCACTAGAGAAGGAATTGTCCCACATATCTCATCGAGTTGCTAAAAAAGAAGCACCTAGCTCAAGGAGCTAGCACTTCAGGTATTTTCACCATAGAACTCTATTCTTTTCCTAGTACATCTTGGGTTTATGATACAGGCTGTGGTACTCACATCTGTAATACTACTCAGGGTCTGCGGGGAAATAAAGAAGGCAGAATACATGAAGCTTTGAAGTCTAACAGGGCAATGGTCAACGTGCAGCAGTTGAAGCTATTAGAAATTATCATTTATGTCTTCCTAGTGGACTAGTTATTGTTTTGAACAATTGTTATTATGCACCTTCTATTACTAGAGGGATTATTTCAGCTTCTCGTTTGTATGAAGATGGTTTTATCAACCGTTTTGAATTAAATAATGCAATTTCTGTTTCTAAAAATAATATTGTTTATTTTAGTGCTATCCCAAGTGATGGTGTTTATAAAAATTGAAATGTCTTTGTATCAAATACAAATGATAGTTCTATGTATGTTGTTACAATAAAAGAGCTAAGCTAAACTTAGACTCTTCTCTCTTGTGGCAACAGTCTCTGGACACATTAGCAAGAAACGCATTGAGAAATTGCAACACGATAGACTTCTCAATTCTACTGACATTGAGTCTTTAGAAAAGTGTGTTTCATGCATGTCTAGAAAGATGGCAAGAAAACCTTATTCTCATCAAGTGGAAATAGCTAAAGATCTACTTGGACTTATACACACCGATGTATGTGGCCCATTTAGAATTGTGTCAAGACAAGGAGCTAACTACTGCGTCACTTTTACTGACGACTTTAGTCGTATTGGTTATGTTTAACAGTTGCTAAACATAAACATGAAGTGTTGATACCTTTAAAGTGGTTTCAAAAGGAAGTAAAAATACCAACTCGGAAAGACCAAAAAATCACTAAAAATTAAACTGATCTAATCGTAGAAGGCGAATATATGAGTCAAGAGTTTTTGGATCATCTAAAGTAGCACGGGATTATTGCCCATCGCACTCCTCTCTACACGCCCCAACATAATAGAGTGTCAGAGAGGAGAAATAGAACACTGCTAGACATGGTTCGCTCTATGATGAGTCAAACTACTCTTCCAAAGTCCTTTTGGGATTATTCCCTTGAGTCTGATGCACGCATTCTCAACATGGTTCTAACTAAGATTGTTGATAAGACACCATATGAAATACGGCATGGGCAAGCCCCTAAGCTGTCTACAGATAAAAGTATAGGTTGTGAGGCACTGTTAAGCCGTCGATACACTTCCACACCTAAAAACTGATTCTGGATCTTTTAAGATGAATGTCATTATAGGATGCCCAAAGGAAACGATTGGATATTCTTTCTACAACCCATCCGAGAATAAAGTCTTTGTTGCCCAGAATGCTGAGTTCTTTGAGAGTAATCTTATAGATCAAGATGCAAGTGGGAGTCTAGAAGATCTTGAAATTATTCAAGAAGAAGATACAAATCCTTCATTAGACACTAGCTTAAATCATGAAGAGGATGATCAAGAAATTGATAAACCTCAAAGTGATATAAATCCCATTTGTAGGTCCACAACGACACGTCATCCCAGAGATCGATTGTGTTTATACATCGATGCTGAGGAACATGAGTTGGGGGATCTAGGTGAACCCGCCAACTATAAAGCTACATTATTGGATAATGAATCCAAAAAATGGCTAGCTGATATGAATGTGGAAATGCAATCCATGAAAGAAAACGATATTCGGGAGCTCATAGAACTTCCTCCTAACGCTAAAACCGTTGGTCATAAATGGCTCTTCAAGAAGAAGACCGACATGGATGGTGCAGTACACACCTTTAAGTCTCGTCCCTTAGCAAAGGGCTTCACTCAAACCTACGGGGTTGATTATGAAGAAACCTTTTCTCCTGTTGCAGACATAAGAGCTATAAGGATTCTTATTGCCATAGCCACGTTCTATGACTATGAGATTTGGCAAATGAATGTCAAAACCGCTTTCCTCAATGGACGTCTTTCCGAAGAAGTCTATATGACGCAACCTAAAGGTTTTGTTAATCCAAAATATCCTAACCATATATGCAAGCTCAAGCGTATCCCATTTCATGGACTTAAGCAAGCATCTAGGACAAAGGAATAAGCGATTTGATGATAAATTCAAGAAATTCAGGTTTCACCTAAAATCGTAATAGCCATGTGTAATATCATAAAGCTAGTGGAGATATGTCACTTTCCAAACTTGTATGTCGATGACATATTACTCATGGGAAACAACATTCCAATGTTACAAGATGTAAAATCCTATATTGGAAGAAGTTTTGCTATGAAAGATTTAGGGGATGCTGCATATATTCTTGGAATCAAGATCTACCGTGATAGGTCAAAGCGGTTAATTGGTTTATGTCAAAGTGCTTACATTGAGAAAATCTTGAAAAGATATTATATGGAAAATTCCAAACGTGGAACGATCCCAATGCAAGAAAAGCTTAAATTGAGTAAGTCACAAGGTGCTTCAACACCTGCTGAGAAACAGCGCATGCAAAATGTTCTATACGCTTTGGCTATAGGATCAATTATGTATGCTGTGAGATGTACTCGTCCTGATGTTGCGTTCGCACAGAACATAACAAGCCGATTTCAACAGAATCCAGGTGAAGAGCATTGGACTGCTATTAAAAATATTCTTAAGTATCTTCGCAATACTAAGGATATGTTTCTGGTATATGGAGGTAATATGGAATGAGAGCTCAGAGTTTCTTGCTACACTGATGCTGGATATCTGACGGATGCTGACGATCTAAGGTCGCAGACAGGATATGTGTTCGTTCTAAATGGAGGTGCTGTTAACTGGAAAAGTACAAAACAAAGTATTTTTGCAACCTCATCTACATATGCTGAATATATCGTTGCTTTTGATGCATCGAAAGAGGCTGTATGGATTCAAAAATTCATTTATGGGCTTGGTATTGTTCCCACAATTGAAGAACCCATAAGTATGTATTGTGATAATACTAGAGCCATAGCTATAGCGAAAGACGATGGAGTCACTAAAGGTGCAAGACATTTTCGCGCAAAAGTTCACTATCTTCGCGAGACCATTAAATTGGGTGATGTAAAGATAGAAAAAGTTGACACAGATGATAATTTAGCTGACCCTTTCACAAAGGCTTTAGGTTCACGCTACTTCCGTTCACTACAAGAAAAAGTGACTAGTGACCAAAATTTAGTGCCAACTTTTTTCCCCACTATTTAAGCAAAATAATGATCATATTCTTGTACATGGACACTCATATTTAGTCCCCTGTAAACAGTTCGTGTCAAAAGTAATATAGCTTGAAAAGACAAAGTGTGTCAAACTCTTAACGAAATTGACCTTTTAACAATATATTCCAGTCATGCTAGTTTAGCGGATTTGGGAACTAATTTAAATTAGTTAGACTCCAGGTAACTCTTATAACAATTGGAGATATAGCAATATGAAGGTGTAATCATGACATGTGAATATAGCAATACAGCATCATATATGTTCTGATTCCATACAAATGATTTTGGGATCATCTTGTTTTTATATGAATTTTGGGAGTAATCTTGTCTTTAGACGCTTGCATTGCAAAAGTGTCGATATCTTTATGCCTAAAGTTGAACGGAGTTATTTAAAGCTTCATTACTTTGATAATTGTTCTTTAACACTTGTTTGTTTTGTATTATTGTTTGGCAATGTAACTAACACTTGCTTAAACATGTTCTTTTGCATGCATGCTTATATAATACACAAAAAACATAATATCATGACTAAAAAAAATAAAAGAAAGGAGAGGTTTAATTGTTTAAGTCCTAAAACAATTTCTTTTATAGTTTTATAGATAATTTAAGCTACAAACTCTTGGGCAGGGGCCCCTAAATCCGCTCTTAGTTGTTCTCAAATTTGTATATGGGCTATCCCAAAAATTACAATGAGTGTCATTGCATTTAAAAGATGCAACACTAGTCAAACTCGCAATTAACCATGAGTCATGAGACACTGTGTCATTGATCCTTTGAATTTCGTTTATTATCATATATCTATGTATCTATTTTGGTCATCATGTGTGGCTTGTTGTTTGATACAAGTTTTCAAAATGGTCTCAGCAGGGAGGGAGCTAGTAGGGTGCAGCTCCAATTCAATCACCATTAGGATCTGGCTAGTTATATCTGTTGGAATTTGGTAGTCGGTTCCATAAGTTATACGTTAGAAATACGTGAGCCTATTGGGGGCACACACGTTAAATACGAAGAGTATGGTTTACTTCATGATTTATATTTAAATAGTTATTTAATTAATTACTTGTTTAATTAATTATATAATATATTCTAAATATAGAACCAAGGGACTAAACTGGACAAAACCCGAACCTTGTGAATCCCCTTGTTTGGCCGAAACCCACAAAGGGGCTAGAGGGGGTGTTTGTTCGGTTGGAGGAGGAGAGAAAAAGGAAGGAAAAAAGATTTGTTTTAATTATAGGAATTATACTAATCTTTTCCTACAAGAATTAGGGTATTGGGGTGCCTATTAAACACACCTCATATTCCTCATTCTTTAATTCATTCATTCTCTAATCACCTAAGATTTTTGGTGCTCTCTCCCTTCACCTAAAAACCCTAACCGAAATCCCTAAGGGATTTTCGGTTCTTCTCTATAACCGAAATCAACCAAACACTCTTTTAGGGTTTTGGTTTTTCCATTTTCACTTGATCTCCTTGCTTGACAATTCAAGGTATGCGTGGTGGTTATTTGGTGATTCCTCAAGGTGACGAATTAGGGTTTTCTTGATATAAACCTAATTAGGGTTTGTTTATTTGGTTCGACTACAAAAAGAAACACAAGGCGTGTGTTTGGTTTTGGTATTACACTTGGTGTTTGTTCATGAAGATAAGACTAGCAAATTCTTACATACTTGTTTGACGTGTTTGTGTGAGCAACCGTAGAGGCGTTTGTTTTAGACGCTTTTGTATTCAAGAATAATCGCAAAAGGTACGTTTTTTCTTATTTAATATGTGTTAACATACTTGTCATAACTAGATCCATCCGCTGCGCACTCGTGGCTAAATTGGTTAGCTAATTTATTAAATCCCAACATCTACCATACATTGATGTATTTTGAACATGATTAGACTTTCTTTGAATTGCTTAGCCACCAGAAATATATGTATCAGAATGAGGGTTTATAGTTATAAAGTATTATGAAGAATTTCTAGCATAAATAAACATTTGATCCAAAACTAAGGTCTTAAACTAATATGAAAATTTCAATCATGGGATAATATAAATGCATATAACTTGTCCTTTTTACTAGAGTTGTGGCGTTTTTTTATTGCTTTTATATAACCATATATACTTTTATAGTTAAACATACTCTTAGATTAATTCTCGAAATGCCTAGTTAGCTTTTATGATTGACAAATGGTATCTAGCGCATTGAATGAATACATATGATTGAGCAGTAGTTACAATCGTGAGGAGACAAGAGGTAGGAAGAGATGTTCCGATAATTATTCTATCCAACAACTTGTATGAAATACGATCACATACCCACGTCTGCAGGTATACAACACTTCTTTGACATTCTCTTACACCATAATGCTTGGAATTTGGATATCATTTACAACATATAAAATATTTTGATGATATTAATTTATTTATATTCTAGTTGATTTTCGTATAGATCAACTAGTAGGGGATAAAAGAAAGTTTATTGGACATGTCTTTGTTGGATATTCATGAACCATGATAATTGTATATGACAATATGACATTACTCTCTTGTGAGTAAGTTAGACCTTTTTGAGAACGGATAAGATTAAACATATCTTTAACATGTAAACTTGTATTTTTAGGGGGTGTTTGATTAGTGCTAAATGGGAAGATTAAGCACTGAATGCTGAATCATGCAGCACTAAGTGTGTTTGATGAAAGTAAAAAATCACCTCTTAATGACGAAAAGAGTGCTGACCGATTCTTCAATAATTGCATGCAAAATCATTCAGCGCCAACTATTATATTGTGTCAGTTGTTGCCTGATGACAATTTCTTTCACCACTATTATAATATTGCTATTTAATATAAACCAATAGGCATGATATTGATATTATAGTATTACTGAGTAGAATATTAAAGCAATATGTATCGAGCATATGTTCAGTATTTACATGCACATGAAAGTAGATGCCAATATTGGTGATTAAAAAAAAGGAAACATGTGCCACTATTAAAATGTTTTTTACGAAGTTTCATCTAAAACAAAAGACTGCTTTAGGCTATTGACATTTGCGTATATTTAAGAAGTGTATACTACTACGTCTAACGCAAAACTGGCCATAATATGATAGTTGCATACTTGCATATTTGTTTACTACTTTCAAATTTCACTTTAATTGAATGTTTTTATTAGAGAAAAAAAGGAAACAACACTGCATAAAAGTTGATTGAACGCTAAAATTAAAGTGATGATTTCATTTAATCAAAATTGATATAAAAATTTTCTCATTCAGAGTAGTTCTCAAACAACGAATATAGATTCATACAGAGTCTTTTAATCATTCAGAATTATTAACCATTCAATGCTAAATCATTATCTTTTATCAAACGGCCTCTAATCTAATCTTTGGGAAATCTTATTAACCCATCAAGTTAGTGAACTCAATTAGCATAATTTTAGTAAGCCGAACGATTAGATTGTAGACAAATATATAGAGAGCTAATATATATAATTTGACAACTTAACCTCTCGTTGACTTTGTTATATATAATTTCAACTACAATCAATACTCTTGTGCAGCTACGCAGAAACATAAATATACTTGATAAATGCTGCTGATTACTTACTTTACATTAAATCGCCACCCTTATGAACCAGACTTTGGCAAAATTACCAATAATAGTACACTTAGCAGTTTTTGTTTTTTTGGTTAAAAGGTTTTAACCCGGTGAATATAATACTCCAAGAAACAGTTAAGTACAATGAGATGTGAGTGAACCTCACATTTTAACCAGTTATATAGGCGGTAAAGCATACATAACAAGACATCACCACAAACACTAGATTACATTTGACTCACAAAGACTCCAAATAACCTATCATCTACGAGGACCTCGAATACGAATATCACTACAAGAAAAAGGTTGACGGGCGACGAACTTATCCCCGGCGGCATATGTCGCCGGGGAAACACCACTAAACGACAAAAGGTTATCCTACGTGGCACTAATTCAGCAAGACATTTTAGTCAAAGTTAGAGAAAAGTATCCCCGGCGGCATGTCGCCGGGGATACTTTGGTTGAAGTTGAACCAAAAAATTCACCAAAAATCTTGGCGGTAACGTTTCCCGCTCAAATGTCCCTGGCGACTTGTAGCCGGGGAATCGTTGACCACAGGTTGACTATGTTAAGCCAAGTGATTATAGCTAATGATCTTGGAGGGCGACGTGGCCCAAAGTTTCCCCGGCGACATGTCGCCGGGATACTTTGTTGACTTTATTTAACTGAGTTTGTTAGTTAATGACTTAGTGGGGTGACATGGCTTAACTATCCAAGGCAACATGTTGTCGGAGAAACTAAATTGACTTTGTTTGACTATGTGATAATATATATTTTATAAATAATATACATTTTTTTATTTATAATTATATATTTTATATATAATTTTTATATTGAAAAAGTACTCTGTTTTCTCGGTTCGGTACGTTTTCTCAGTTCGGTCTGTTTTATCGGTTCGGTCTAGTATGCGGTTCGTTAATTAAATTTCATAGTTGAACATGATATATCGTATACTTTTTCAGGATGCACATTCATCGAGTACAACAAATACAAACATTCATTTAGTTAAATATTATACATTATAAAGTCGATAAAAGTGTAAACAATAAAACATACGAATTACTTTAGCAAAGCCATAAAATTTAAACAATGAAGCATACGAATTACCATCCAAATGACAAACTACTCCAAACCAAGTTTTCCCATGTCATTGTAAACTTCGTGAAGTAGTGCAGTTGAATTAAGTGTGTGTTGTTCCGGATGCATATACATTTCCACTGTTGCCTCGAGTACCTTTATCTTTCCAAGCAAAAGCTTGCAGTTTGAGCACTTTACATTTCTTGAAGTTTTCGAAGAATAACTTGGAGGTGTATAAGGTCCTGGAGAATAGCTTGGAGGTGTTGAAGGTCCAGGAAAATAACTTGGAGTCGTTGAAGCTCCAGGAGAATTGACGAGTAGACGGACTCGTTCCTCTTTCCATAAAAAAATTCACATCCAAAATAATCTTCCTGAGGCTGTTAAAGAGTAAAAAAAATCAATTTTTAACAACTAACCAGATTATTTGTATATTACACAAATAAAAAAAACATGTGATTGTTCACCTTTGATCGTGAACATGCATAATATAGTTTACCACATGTTTTAGGTTTATACGATTCTCGCAAAACTACATCTCCGGCTCCACAACGACACGCAAAAGCTTCATATGACACCATCTTCATAACAATAATGTGATTTGTTAGTGGTTGTGATGGTAAGAGTGTGTGTGATCTGTTGGTGGTTGTGAGGATAATATCCGCTTTTATGGAAGAAAAAAAATGCTTGGCGGGAGTTTTTGGCATGAGTTTTTGGCGAAAGTTTTGGAGGGAGTTTTTGGCGGAATTTTTTGGCGGGAGCTCTTGGCGGGAGTTTTTGGCGGGAGCTCTTGAATCATCCGTTGAACATCTAATGTACAATGATAGCATCTCGACTCATCCGTTGAACATCTAATGTACGACGATAGCATCTCGACTCATCTGGTGAATATCTAATGTACAACGATAGCATCTCGACTCATCCGTTGAACATCTAATGTATAACGATACCATCTCGACTCATCCGTTGGTACAACGATCGCATCTCGACTCATCCGTTGAACATCTAATGTATAACGATATCATCTCGACTCATCCGTTGAACATCTAATGTACAACGATACCATCTCGACTCATCCGTTGAACATCTAATGTACAACGATAACATCTACAACGATAACATTCGTCTACATCCGTTTTTTAAACAGTCCAATGATACAAACGATAAACAATAATACTAGTACTCATCTGTTTCAACATCTAATGTCGCTCAACGATATCATCTCGATTCATCCGTTTAAACATCTAATATACAAACAGATAATTATCTCGACTCATCTGTTAACATCGTAATATTTACAACAGGATATCATCTGAATCAGTCTAGTGTTAAACATCTAATGTACAACGATATCATCTCGACTCATCTGTTAAACATCTAATGTACCGAAAAACCGAACCAATCGGACCGGACCGAATCGAGATACCGGACCGACCGGACCGAATCGAGAATCTGGAATGTTTTTTTTCTTAGAATTTATATAATTATTATTTATAAATATATAATTATATATTTTATAAATAATAATTAAATTGTTTTTTTAATATATATATTATTATTTATTAAATAGATAATAATTATAAATAAGAATTAGATATTTCATTAAAAAATTCTTTAGTAAAAATACTATCCTCGGCGACATGTTGCCGACCGAACCGAGATACCGGAACGAATCAAGAAACTTGAATGTTTTTTTTCTTAGTATTTATATAATTATTATTTATAAATACATAATTATATATTTTATAAAAAATAATTAAATTATTTTTTATAAAATATATATTTTATTATTTATTAAATATATAATAATTATAAATAAGAATTAGATATTTCATAAAAAAATTTATTTAGTAAAAACACTATCCTTGACGACATGTCGCCGGGGATAATTTTAGCCACATCCCCCCAAAATTTCATTGTCCCGCCAAGTCACTAAACGACAAAATGTAAAGACTTTCCCCAGGGACATGTCCCCGGGGATTGTCGTCGGGGATTTAAAAAGCAACGAAACTAGATCTAATACCCAAAACACTTAACAAAAAAAGTTTAATCAAAACCCACACCGGAGATTGTCACTCACCACCAACACCACCATCTCCATGCCACACATCTAATGTACAAACTAATACATCTCGACTCATCGGGTAAACATCTAATGTACAACGATAACATCTCGACTCACACGTTAAACATCTAATGTACAACGATAATTTTATAATATATATAATTATTATTTTATAAAATATATAATTATTATTTATATAATTTGTATTTATAAAATATATAATTATATCAATAATAACAACAAAAAAGATTATTTAGTAAAAAACTATCCCCGGCGATATGTCGTGAGCCCGTCGTTTTTGTCGGGGCAAATAGCCGGAGATTAAATACTAATTATAAATAAAAAGTATATATTTTATAAAAATAATTATATAATTATTATTTCATAAAATATATAATTTTATTTATATAACTTTTAATTTATAAAATTATATAATTATATCAATAGTTTTATTATCCCGCTAGCCGCAGTCCCACCTAAAATTTTCATTGTCCGCCAAATTGCTAAAAGATAAAGGTTAAGACTTTTCCCGACGAATGTCGCCGGGGGGGAATTAAAAAGGGGATTTAAACCAAAAACTAGATCTGGTACCAAAAAACTGAACATAAAAAAATTATAAAGAAAAACCCACCACACCATCCATCTCCGTCGGCGATTGTCACTCACCACTATCTCCACACAACTCACCACCGCCACCTCCTCAATCTCCACGTCACTCACTACCACCACCACCTCCATCTCCACCGTTCTGCACACGAGCACTTAATAAGCTGAAATAAGCCCTCATCCTCCTCTAAACTATAATTCTTTTCTTAAACCCTCTAATTAATAATTCTTTTACTTCTTTTTCTAACCCTCAAAAGAGTAGCAGCCAAGACCAAGTGATAAACAGATTAAAGGGTTTGATTTTAGTTTTTGTTTTTATTTTATGTTAATAAGTTGATAATAAGTTGTTAAGGAGGTATAATAAGCTAAGGTTTGATTGTAGATTTTGATAGTTTTTTTGTTTTGTTTTAGCACTCAACAGTACCGAGACCGAGCCGAGGGGCGAGAACGAGCCGAGACTGAGGGGCGAGAACGAGCTGAGTCCACAGCCAAAGGTATATATGTTCTATTTTTTTGCCTTTTGGTATCCCCGGGGACATGTCGTCGGCAAATGTTTCTAGTTATTATTTGGTGGTAGCTTATGTTAAATTTGTCTTTTATATGTTTAATTTGGCCAGCTGAGACACCCGACCGCAGCCGCGACACCCGACCGCAGCCGCGACACCCAACCGCAACCAAGACACCCGACCACAGCCGAGACACCCGACCGCAGCCGAGACACCCTAGCCGAGACTCCTTAGACAATCCCGACCATAGTAAGTATTCATTAAATATATGTTTTAGTTTATCGGTGTAGTCGGGTTAGCAATGTGATAAAAGGCCGTTATATATGATTTGTAGTTGGGTTTTATATATAAACGGGCAAGTGTAGTCGGGCGTTAAGATGGGTATAAGTTGTTTAACAACAAAAGTTGGAATAAACGATAAAAGTTGGTATTGCGTTTGGTATAAGCCGTTGGAATCAACGATAAAAGTTAGAAATAGCTGTCATTTGGGTGAGGAATAAGCTGCATAAGCTGTTTAACAATAGCTTATACTGATAAGCTGTTTTTAAACAGCTTATCAGCATAAGCTGTTTTTAAACAACTTATGAGCATAAGCTGTTGTTAAACAGCTTATTCTGATAAGCTGTTGTTATTTATAAAAGTGTCGGTTGTACATATAACAATAGTATATGTGTGTTATTCGTGCAAGGTATGAGTGAAAACCTCTTAGATGTTTGAGTTGCAAGGTATTTTGTCATGTTCTGGATGAGTGTCTTAAGCATATTGTCTCGGATGTGGAGAAGAATTTGAAGAATCCTAGACAAGCTGCTAGAGGTGTTCAGGTTGGTCCAAATGTGGCTTTTAAACCTATTAAACAAGTTTATAGACATGACTCTGATAGGAATAATGCCAGCTCTAGTGGTAAAAAGAAGCAACATGCGGTAGCTGGTAAAAAAGTTAGTAATTCAAACCCATTTTATATGCTTAATTCGGTTGAACAAGATGATGACTTGGGTATAAATGGGGTGCATTGAAAGTCGGCTGGGAAGGGACCTAATTCTGACATGTTTTCGTCTGACCACGGATTCTTAAATGTGGCATCTAGTAGTACTAGTACTACTCCTATAGTCGAAAGAATTGATAAAATAGAAAGACAAATCATTGATGGAAAATTTACACTTGTGGATGATAATGGGCAGCCGTTACCTAAGGTTGTATCTACGACAAATAAGCATAGTGATAGTGAAGTGGAAAACGTGGTCGATGATCATGCAGTTTTTATGGCATCAACAAGTTTAAAACGTGGTGCTTATAGTGATTATAGTACTAATAGCTTGTTGAAACAATGGAGGACAACAAACATGATGATGATTACGACCCTTATGATGATGATCTTTATGAAAATCAGGACATGTCTGAAAACCTTCAGGTGATTTGAGATGAGATGGATATCACCGTTCGTGGTCGAAAGAAGAAATAGATTATTTTTGACGTTTTTGAGTCAATTGTAATCTAGTTATAATCATATCGTCCTTTTAAGTAGTTGTGCTTGTGTTAGCTACCACCTGTGTAACGGCGATGTAAAATTCACCCACATTCATTATACTGTATCCTTTTTTGGAGTATATAATATATTCGGGAAACCATTTACTCAAAAAATACATATAATAATAGCATGATATCCGCGTGTTGCGGCTACATGTATAAATAATTACAAATTCTGTGAGTAATGTTTTTCCGGTTATACCTCACTGATATTATGGGCCAAACTTTGTAAGAATGTAATTTGACTATGTACAAGTTTTTTTGAAATAACATAGACTTTTAAATGTATAATAAGAATTATAAGTTTTTGCGATGTGATACCTAAATTTTAAATGTTTTTCTTAGAAAAAAGAGGTTGATCTTTTTAGGGTTGTATTACAAGCATAAAATTAAGTAGAATTATTTCAAATTTATTTTTAAAAATGTTGAAAGTTGAAATTTAAATAGATAAAATGTCTATTATATAATAAGTATGAGTATAAAATGACTATAAACCTAAACTTTAACAATAAATCCTCTGTCTAAATTGTTTTTCAAGTAGCATGTGAAAATTAATAACATTCGGGAAACGACGTTCATTATTAAACAAGCTTTTAATCTTTGACAACCTTGATTTGAGCAGGTTAGTTTATACCTTTAGAAATGGCTAAGGGTTCATTTTATGTGTTTAGGTGTTGTGCTATGTGATTTTATGTGTACTAAGTAGTTTACATATGTGCATGATGTCATTTTAAAGGTAATGATTATCTTATTTTGTGTGCACATGAGTTTGGTGTTAAGTATTTCATTTGTTCACGTGTGGTGATAACAGAAATGAAAGACGTGTTGCATGCATTACTACGTCAATTCTTGGTGATTAAGTGTTAAGCGTTTAAGAGAAATGTGACATTTTAGAAATGAAATAGGTGAGTGAAATATAGAAGTTTGCAGTAAACTTTCTAAAAAATAGAAAGTGGGTATAGTGAAATGAAGTTTATATTTAGAAGTTTTGTAAGTAGCGTTAATAAAAAGGTTTAATCAAAGTGAGCTATAGGTTTTTATAAAAACTTAAGGTATGTAAGATAATGGGTAAATTAACAAAAAAAAATTAATATAAAATAAGAATAGGGGGGGGGAGGGCACGATGACATCAGAGGTTTTAAAAGGATTTAGGAGTGCTAAATTTGTAAAAGTGGAATTTTAGGGGGATTAGGATACCATTTAGATATATTAGAAGAAACATAGTTTACAAATAACTCCTTCCCTCTCCATCTTGGTCGAAATCACAGCCCCCATAGCCAAAGAAATATCGGCCTCCATTGTTGATCCAAAGAAAACCTCAAGAATCGTTGTTTAGGTTCTAACATTCAAGGTAAGCATGTTAATCATATCTAATTTATATATTCATGTAACCCTAATTATGATGGATCATTAAGGTTTAACACTTTTGTAATTAATTAGGATATGATCATGCTAGTGTGTTTGTGGTTTAATTAGGATCATAATGGTGCGATCGGTTAGGGATAAAACGCGTTAGATCATGATTTAGGTTATGGCAGATTTTTAGGTCGTGTTCAACGAATGATATCTTGATGATAAAAACAAGTATTGATATGTTTCTTGAGCCAACGAATAAGCTCAGAGAATCTAGTTTTCAAAAAGTTCAGCCACGAAAGGTTTTGAGGTCGGGAAGTTAGTCAAATAATTTTTGCAAGAAAAGTTGTTAAAACAGTAAATACGGGTCAGATTTGGGTTTGATTTCGGGGAGTAAAACCCCTACTGAAAATTCCAATTAAGCTTATCCAAAACACAGAGGTCAAGTTTTATATGTCTATTAACCTCACACCAAAATTTAGCCTCTGATTAGTTGTCTAAGTAGGGTAATTAAGGCCATACATTTTAGTCTGCAATCAGATCTGAATTGGGACTGTTTTGAAGTTTGATTTTCTTAGGAGTACTTGTTCATGTAAATGGTTTTGGGAATCAAATGGTAGTTAGAGAACACATAAAGGAACATAGATGATTTTTGTTATAATTTATAAAGGTCGTCAAGTAAGGTTTTTAAGTTAGTCAAGACATACTAAAATTCTGCATTTTTGAATAAATTGTAGTTAACTAATGTAACGTGTTAATGAGGAGGTTAAGGTTGGGCATGGTGTCGGGGTGACCCATGATGGTTAATCAAACCCTTAGACATCCATCATATGAGTGTTACATGGACTTGAGCTTTTAGCTTGGTCGCGTGTAACACGTTTGTGTTTGTATTGTGTAGCTTGTGTTGATATTGTTTGGAAGCTGCTTGTGCATCAGGTGAGTTTCATAGTCCCTGTTTTCACATCACTTTTTAATTGAGATGGAAATGATGCAAATGGATTTGAAATGTTCTAATTACTGTGATTATGTGTCTTTATTTTGAAAGTGTATGGACCTTACTTGGCTATTGTATGTTACGTGCTACATGCTTATGTGTATTTAGATCGGGGGTAACGTTCCTACCCATTTGTTGTGATATCGGGATCGAGGGTAACGTTCCTACCCATGTGAAGTGATGATTTTAATGGATCGGGGGTAACATTCCTACCCAAATTGTTGATATTTGTTGGATCGAGGGACACGTTCCGTTCCCATGCTCGTTTTGGTTACATTTGCATGCTAGCTTGTATAATAGTGAAGTAATTGTCCTGCTATGTTTGCATTAATCACAGTAATTGTTTATAAGCTTTGATTTTCGTGTCTTAAACCTATGACTCTCACCAACCTTTGTGTTGACGTTTTAAGCATCATTTTCAGGTAACTATCTTGAGGATGTTGAAGTTAGGAGAAGTGGCTAGTGAGACCGTAGGCATTGCATGCGGAGTCTATCTCCTAGAGTTTTTATTGTTTTGTCATTTGAATTATTTGATACTTGGTTGTTATTTGATTGTTTAGACCTTTGGATTATGTTTCCTTACGGTATGACTTTGCTATCGTAATGCAAGACTCCTTTATCTTGTGTTAGATATTGTCATGACACATTGTGTCTCATTTGTTTATCTAATTCACTTAGTTCTCTCTATTGTTGACACCATTGTGTTGTGATGATATCCATGATGTTACGCCTGTGTTTCCGTCTAGGCGGGGTGTGACATAATCAAATACAAAACGCTAACTATTAACCCTACTAAATATTTCTCATGTTTCGGCTAATTAAAATATAAAACACACTAGTTTCATAGCCCAACCGAATGGGCGAGCTAGCTTTATCATTTTATTCGTTGAGGAAATAGAACAATGTAGACTTTCGTAGGATAAAACAAAAGTGAAGTTAATAGCTATATATGCATATGAAAGCGAACGAAACATAGGTAGCACAAAGAACCACAAAAGCTTACTTCCATTTATCAATCTTGCTTAGCCAGCTTTTATCTTCTAATAATAAAAATAGATCTACTCTTTTAATTCAACGATGGGCTCCAAAATTTTGAATAAATATTTTGGTCACAACATTCAACCCTAATTTGTTGGGTGTCATGAATAGTAGACGAGGTTCAGTGGACCTCTAGTGTACATTAGTACTTAGGGGATATCGATGCATCTCATGTCGACATCACAAATATTAATGTTCACGTGTGTTGGATCATGTAGAAAAATCTTCTATTGTACCTACCAACAACAGAAATAATAGTTAAATTGTATGTGTGCAACTCTTGTACATTTAAAATCCAACATATATATGCAACTCTATTAATATAATGAAATATGTAATCATTGTAGAGCTTTTCTAGACCAACGTTGATATCATTCGAGATGTAAAAAATATATATAAAATAAAAAAATCATATATTTCCTCTCTCGCTATATATATGAATGTTTTGCATGTATGTATTACATTATACATGTGCAACCAGAAAATGTAATATCCCTATACTTCCAAAGTTCCAATAGATAGTTATGGAGTGTTCTATTGACCAAATCAATTGCGAGAAAAAAGTGCACATGAAAATTAGAGACTTTTACAATGCCAATGTAATTAATTACTTAAAAATACCTTAATAAAATAGTTGTTGACTGCTTTCTGGCTATTTTAGTATTGCTTATTAGAAGGAATGGGTGTAACTGGTTCTCAACCTCTGCCAATTAGATAGAATCAAACTACACGTCAAAGGAACTAATCAAATCAGGTACATAAATACCATGTGAGTAGTTATATAAGGATAAAAAACACACACGTAGAAGTTCCAATTCCGAGTGTTCATGAATCTATATTTTATGTAATTAGGACTATATGAGTACCTTGGCAATAGTTGGCCAGAATCATAGAGCTTTGAATTGCATACGGACGAGCCAAATTCAGTTTAATAATGACAAACAGAAGTATTCCAGTAACAGCTTGATTATTATTACACAAAAGTGTTCATCCATAATAAGTTTAGCTTAACACGCACCTCTATTTGAGTGAATACCGCAAATTATTTATCTACTGATATTTTGTTGGTAGTTCCTGCATATTTGAGCAGATTATAAAGAAAAGTACAAAACAAAATGAACATCATGTGAAGATGAGGGGTTTACCTGATGTCCATAAGAGAATATGCTTGCATGTGGTCATGATTGAGTAGACACAAAGGAAAAAGGTTCACAAATAGTGATTCTAAACCCAACTGCTCCAATGCCGAGAGAAGTCTGTCTTACACGATCACTATAGAAAAGCTTGCACTTTAAAATGAGCTGAGAGTTTTAGAAATGCACATAAAATTTTCTCCCAAACTTGAAGCACTTTCGGTGTAATCTGATAGAAAAAGATTCTCACAAGTCAAGAAAATCCCACTATTTATCAATGGAATTTAGAGAATACTTAAGGTCGCCATTTCGACCCAGATACTTACGAATGAATCAGCTTGGGTCGTGCTTTATCTTGTTGATGCATTTTCCGATTACTTTAACTATTTTTTGAGTTTTAAGTGTGTGTTCAAACTGATGATAAACATTATGTGTGATGTCACTTGCTATTTGTTTTAGTTCTTGGGTTTTGCGTGTTAACGGTAATGGTGTTGTTTTTATGGGTTGAGCCTTTGGGACCTGTGTTGTTGTGATTCTATGTTTGTTGGTGGCTTCTTTCTTGATTACTTCCTTGTAACTTAGTAAATGCCCAAACAATGTGGAAGTTAAGTAGCGGGGATATTGAATAAGCATCACTATCTATACATTTCTTCTAACATTAAGTTTATCATAAATACAGTAAATCATAATAACTCATGCTCATAATCAATAAATTCCAGTGTTTTATCTTTAGCAATAACACTTGATAATCATTTTTGAAAGTTAACTTGTTTACCTCAAAAGTCAACATATACCTCTTTTCATGACAAGTTATTCAGAAAATTAGCTAAAAGGGGCAAAGCCAAATAAACCAAACATATTTATCAACCATATTTACTAATGCATTATCAGCTTTAATAAGTGTGTTAACAACCTCAAAATTCTATCACTTAACCGTCATGTGAAGCAATGTTTGTCCCTTCTTATCAGCCCTACCAAAAATCATGGGTACTTTTTGTGAAAGCGCTTTTAGAATCTCTACATGACCCTTTCTATCACAAGAATGTGACGCGGTTTTAAGATTACTTCTTGGAATATTACTCATGCTACTATTTTTCTACAACATATAATTTATTACCTCATTATGGCCTTGTTGAGCTGTGTGTAATGTTGTGGCGTTACTGGAATCATGTGTCATTAAAAGCTCTCAATGCATATCCATAAGAATCTTTAACACCTCTGGAACAAAGTTAAAAAAAGAAGCAAGAGCACCAATGGAGGTTACATAAATCAGCGCAGCTACCATTAAACAGAATCATATTATAACAACCCGTAATTTTCATCAATGTAATTATCCATCTATTAAATTAGATGCACTGTAATATCCATCTATTATATATATACAGCCTTTTTGCAGGGAACCTACCCATGCCAATTCTATCTATGTTTATATCATGTAAACATCCTAATATTTCAAGTCAATATCTTAATATCATTTTTACCAAGTACATTACCCATTTAACGTACTATTTCAAACGTTATTTCAAAACAAGCTTTAAATGTTAAATGTTTATATCAAAACCCTAACTATATGTAATATATACATATAAAATGAATGTGAAAGTATTCAAGGCATGTGTACAAGTATCATAGCACAACATTTGAACATCTTTTCCCTCCTAAACCAACTTACAACTTTCAAAAGCCCAATGTACAAGTCAATAATGTAAGAAAACCAAACTAGGTTATTTTACCTCCTAAATCACTTTAGTTTCTTACTACCACTTTAACAAAAGGTAAAAACACTTAATGCATCACTTCTAAACCCTAAACCTAAACCCTAAGTCATCTTAAAACCCTAATCTAAAACCTTAAACCCTAAACGAAACCCTAAAACCCTAATTACATTTTAAACCTAAAACTAAACCCTAAACCTTAAAACTAAATCCTAAACCCTAATATTAATCCTAAACCTTAATCCTAAACCCTAATCTTAATCCTAAACCTTAAACTATCCTAAACCCTAACCTTAACTCGAATTAAAACCCTAAACCCAATGCCAAAACCAAAACCAACTTGACACCCTTTAGTTTCATTTTAAACCCATTTTAAACCAAATTAGCTACCACTACACCTTGTCACCTCCTTGATAGCTTGCTTAGCACCTCAAGGAACCACCCAAGCACCTTACAAGCACCTCCATCACCTCCCTTGGTCACTAAGTTTGCATTATTACCTCCTTGTCACCTCTTTATTTGTTGCACCCCCATAAGCTCTACACCTTGCATAGCTACATATCAAGCTCATAACACTCACCCTTTATACTTCACTAGTCACTACTCTACACCCTTGTTACCTTACTCGAGGGTTAGGGAAAAAAAAAATGAAAAGAAAAAAAATATATATATTAAAGTGGAAGCATAAAACTTGGGCACCAAGGTTTTCGAACATAAATAAGCCCAACCAAGCAACCGTCAAACAACACCTTAAATCTTCATCACAAACACAAATGGAGTTCTAGCCCAGCCATGGAAGAAGTAGAAGGTCCCTAAGATTAGAATAGAAGCCAAGAATCAGGAGAAGGAAGGTCTTGAATCCATATCTAGGCGTACGAACTCAAACAACCCATTTTGACCCATTTTAGCTCAAGTAAGCTTATAATTTGTTCAATAATCTCATGATCTATTTTAGAACTTTCATTAGTCTTGTTATATCCTATATAAACTCTTGTTAAAGCCTTGAATCCTAAAACCCATGCGTTTTTAATTAAAACCCTAAAACGACATGTTTTGATTTTCTAGCTAACGAATCCTTTTTCTAAACTTTTGTTATGTTAAAACATCTTATTTTAGCTTATTCTAATAAGTCATGACCTGAAAAACTCTTTTAGATTTCAAAAATATCAAAATTCTGAATTTTGGACTTGATTTGCAAATGTTTTCATGCATAGGGGTATATATCGTAACTTTCTACAAAGGGGCTGAAAATGTCATTATTCCAAAGTTATAACTATAAGGACCTATCTTGCCAAGTTCTAAAGTTAAAGGTTTAAATTATATATACTTTATATATAAAGGACTAAACTTGTAAAAGTTTATAAACCAAGGGTATATATTGCCATTTTTGCAAACTTAAAAAAATAAATTATAATATTTTTATATAAATTATAAAAATATATATTAATATTATAAAACCCGATTCTATTAAAACCCAACACATTAATCGTTATTAATCATCGATCAGCGAATTATAAAACAATTACGTTATATAATTAATGTAACTTATCATCGACTAGCTTTTGAAGAGCTTAAAATCTTATCGTATCACGTTACTAGGGAATTTCATGTGAGGGGTTCCATTTGGGTATTTGTTTTGACAAGTTTGCTGGGTTTACGATTTAAAGTGCCCTGACTCCTTAAACGATACTACATGGCCTCTGGATTATGATAGCCCGAACAGTGATACAATATTTCTATAATTTAATAAATCAAAATAATATGTTAAACTTTATAAAGTTTTGAAACATAGACCGTCACACTAAGACTTGACATATTACCTCAGGTTGCGTGACGAGGCCGTTACTTTCACTTGATATACTTTTGCCATCAATTAGATTTTCCCTGTTAAGGTGAGTTCATAGCCTCGCATTTTAAATCTTCTAATGTTTTCATAAACCCGCGAGGGGGATACATGCTATAAACCATGAATGCAAGTGTTTTCCCAACTGTATGCTATCCTGATATATTATTGCCTAAGTCCTTACTTTTGCCATTAAGACCCCACTATCATGAACCGTTAATTACTTTTCGGAGTAAGTGCGAATGCTGTGAATAGATCTATTTGGGACTGAACTTCCCTGTTGGTGTACCTATACTTTCTGGTAACCAAACGCACTTCATTTGAATCACTATGCAGGTGTTTGGCAAAGGCACCCGTTGGGGCAACTTCTTGTGATTATTGATTATCTCAAGGTCTCGGTGTCATGAGCTTAGGGCAATAATACTGTTTTCTATAATAATTATACTCATTGCAATTATTACACTTATGGGTGTATAACAACGTAACCCACTGTTTATGATGACTTGTATTCAAACTGTTTAACATAAACCTATGAATTTCACTCAACCATTGTGTTGACCTTTTTAGCATGTTTATCTTAGGTATTTGAGCAACTTATGGCACGAAGTGGCACGGACTTGAAGATGGCTAAACTGTTATCATTCAAACTTTATGTTTCATGTAGATTTTGGGACCTCTGTTTGTAAAAACTCTGATGAAATAATGAATGATAACTTATCTTTTAAAAACGCCTCTTTTGAGTCGTTTTCTATGATTATGACTGTTGTACTATGAAATAATACCCCAGATTAGCTTCCGCTGCTATATGTCAAAAATGGGGGTGTTACAGATTGGTATCAAGAGCCACGGTTATAGAGAACAAGGTTGAAACCTTAACTATAACTACTTTTCTTTTTCCATTCAAGAAAGTCCTCCGTGCCACTACATTTCCGGAATAGTATGTAAAATACATAACTATTATACTATTATATAAATAACTTATGTTATTTACCACTGGGTTGTTAACAGAGCGATGTCTTCTCCCAACCACCCTACTTCCAATATTGAGGATGCTTTTTCCTCTAACTTTCTTGACTATATCCCGGCTTCCCCGGACTATGTCCTAGCTTCACCAGGAAAAACTTATTCTAGCTCTTCAAATAACTCATTTGGTTTAGTTCCAATAGCTTCACCAACTCTTTCACTTTTTCATGATGACCCCTATATGAAGGTCATGCATGCATACTATGCTAAAGAATCACCTATTCCACCGCCAACTATTGTGCCTCCATCTTCAATGCTATCTCCAATGTTTAATCCTCAAGAATTCTTTCTTCCTGAGGAATTATTGCCACTTAAGAAACGAGGCCGTGACCGATCATCCTCTACTTCTGACCTACCTCAAGCATTTGAGATAGGAGAAAGCTCTCATAAGACAAGTATGGAACGTCACGAGGAGCAAATTGAGGAAATTTTGAATCACCTAGATGAACTCTCTCTCTCGGCCGCATTGAGCACATAGAAGACAAAATAGAAGGTCTCAGAAATGGCCGGGTTATCATACAATAAGATTTTGACAATCTAGAAGCTGAAATCTGAGAGTATCGTACTCAAATTGCTAAACTTCAAAGAAATCAAATGGGAATGACAACAAGATTGCTCTAACTCGCTTCAGGATTGCTAATCTAGAACAAATTATTGAGGAGATCCAGGTTCGTCACCAAGCAGATAAGGAAAGCCTTCTGGATGCAATCTATGAACACAAGAATAGCCAGGAAGGACCATTGGACTACTAGATTAGATACTAGTTATAGCTTTTGTTAGAACCTAGCCACGGGATGTGTGGTATAAATAACAACACTTGTTAAATTTTGACTATGTACAGTACAAAGGCAAGTTGTTTATGATATAATATTAATTGTCAAATGGTGATCCATTTTATATTCTATCAGGTGTCTCCTATATTACATCTCCGTCTTCATCATTATGAATCATACTGTGACTTCTAATAAATCAGATGCTTGTTAGAATCCATATCAAATAAGTATCTATGATTTCAATATCACTATTGTTAAAAATGGTTAAAGTTAAAAATTTAAGCATTTTAAGGAAAGAATTGTGATATCATTCTTATTACGTGTTGTCTTATGTTGATAGAATGCCTCCCAAAAGGACATCAACATCTGAAGCACCAGCCATGACTCAAGCTGCCATCAAGAAAGTAGTTGCTGACAGTGTTACCGCAGCTCTGGAAGCACAAGCTGCAACAATGGCAAATGCTGACAATACCAATAGGAACACCGGAGAAAGAAAAGCTCATGTAGCAAGAAAGTGTAGCTACAAAGAGTTCATGAGCTGCCAACCTTTCAATTTCAAAGGTTCAGAAGGAGCTGTTGGACTTATCCGCTGGTTTGAGCGAACAGAATCAGTGTTTTTTGTAGCAACTGTACCGAAGACTGCAAGGTGAAGTTTGCTACTGGTACTTTAACTAAAGAAGCTCTATCCTGGTGGAATTCTTTTGCCCAACCTATTGGGATAGAAGAAGCTTATAAGATTACCTGGGTTGAATTCAAGAAGCTTTTGATAAAGAAGTATTGTCCCTGAACTGAAGTCCAGAAGATGGAAGACGAATTTTACCATCTGACTGTGAAGGGGAATGACCTCAAGACATATGTGAGAAGATTCCAGGAATTGGCAACCTTGTGTCCCACTATGGTGCCAGATTATGAGAAAATGATGGAAGTTTTCATCGGGGGATTGCCTCGAAGTATTAAAGGGAATGTTATCACCTCTAAACCTCAAACTCTAAAGGAAGCCATTAACATAGCCCAGAGGCTAATGGATCATGTAATAAAGCACACTCCGGTGCAAGTATCAAGTGATCACAAATGAAAGTTTGACGACAGAAGAACTTTCAACAACAACAACTACCGCAACGATAATAACAACAACTAACAACAACTATCGTAACACCAACACCAACAACCGCTACAATAATCACCAACCACAACAGAACAGAAGACAGGAAACCTTTAGGTCTTATGTTGTCACTCCAATTGAAAACAATGGCTATATTGGAAACCGTCCCTTGTGTAAGAAATGCACTCTGCATCACATAGGACCTTGCACTGTTAAGTGTAATACTTGCAACAAGGTGGGCCATCTAACCAAGAACTGCAGAAACAAAGGGCCAGCCACTGGAAGTAATCTGCTACCAATGACAGTTACTTGTTATGCATGTGGAGAAAAAGGGCATTATGCAAATCAGTGCCGAAAGACCACCAACAACAATGCCCAGGGAAGAGCCTACATGTTGAGGGATATGAATGCTCACCAAGACCCGAATGTAGTCACGGGTATGTTCCTTTTAAACCAACATCTAGCTAGAGTATTATTTGATTCTGGAGCTGATAAAAGCTTCGTATCCATATCTCTTGCCTCTAAGCTAAATATTCCACCCATTACAATAGATACCTTTTACAATATCGAAATGGCTGCCGGAAACCTAGTAAGTACAAACACTATTATTCAGGGTGCAATTCTGACTTTGATAAACCAACCTTTCAAAATTGATCTTATGCCGATCAAACTCAGTAGTTTCGACGTCGTCATTGGTATGGATTGGTTATCCAAGTATCATGCTAGAATTATCTGTGACGAGAAACTCGTCCACATCCCAATCAAAGGTGAAACTTTGATCATCCGAGGTGACCAAAGTAAAACCTGACTAAGTCTCATATCCTGTATAAAAACCAAAAGATATATATCTCGAGGTTGTCAAGTTTTCGTAATCCAACTAATGGAAAAGAAGTAAGACGAGAAATGACTAGAAGATATCCTAATAGTCAGGGAATTCCCAGAAGTTTTTCCTGAAGATCTACCTGGCCTTCCTCCCGTTCGCCAAGTAGAATTCCAAATCGATATAATTCCAGGAGCGACACCTGTAGCCCAGGCACCTTATAGATTAGCTCCTTCAGAAATGCAGGAACTATCTAACCAACTTCAAGAGTTATCAGATCGAGGTTTTATCCGACCAAGTACTTCGCCTTGGGGAGCTCCTGTCTTATTTGTCAAAAAGAAAGACGGATCTTTCAGAATGTGTATCGATTATCGAGAGTTGAATAAACTTACAATAAAGAATCGTTACCCATTACCCATGATTGATGACTTATTTGACCAACTTCAAGGTTCGAGTGTCTACTCGAAGATTGACTTATGATCAGGCTATCATCGACTAAGAGTCAGGGATGAAGATATTTCCAAGACTGCTTTCAGAACAAGATACGGACATTATGAATTTCAAGTGATGCCATTTAGTTTAACTAACGCACCTGCTGTATTCATGGATCTTATGAACCATGTGTGTAAACCATACTTGGACAAATTCATAATATTGTTCATCGATGATATTCTCATCTACTCTCGTAACAAAGAAGAGCACGCAAATCATCTAAGAATAATCCTAGAATTACTCAAGAAAGAGAAGTTGTATGCCAAGTTCTTCAAGTGTGATTTCTGGATTTGTATCGTGTAATTTCTTAGACACTTAATTGATAGTCAAGGACTTCATGTTGACCCCGCCAATATTGAAGCAGTTAAGAATTGGACATCTCCTACTACACCCATAGAAATACGTCAATTCTTAGGACTCACCGGTTATTATCGGAGGTTTATCAAAGATTTCTCGAAGATTGCAAAGTCTTTGACTGAATTAACCCAGAAAAACAAGAAGTATATCTGGGGCGAAGACCAAGAGACAGCTTTTCAACTGCTTAAAAGACATTATGAAAGCTCAAGTACATGTTTCAAGACTTCCGCTGCTCTGATACCAATTGAAGGTCTACGTAAACTAAGATCCGGTGGTCTTGGTGAGTCAAACCACATGAAAGCCATTTTAGTGAGAGAGAGTAGTGAGATGGAAGATGAACTTGTGATATTAGATGGAAAATGGATGAAGGATACAAATGACTTGACAAATGCCAAATGACTCAACCCCTCTTTGGAAGCCATAGAGAGGTATTTATAGCCCATACGCCTCTAAACTATACATAGTTGCCTATTCTAGTCCTCGCGTATGTGACTATGATAAACTATGGTAATTCTGTAATGTCGTCACGTAAAAGTGAATTCCCAACAATGCAGGCCTTCTAGAGCAGTAATATCCTTTCCTTCCTGCATACATTATGGGTACAACGAACATCAATCTGATGACTGTGTTTACTATCCCAGTTGTGAGTCATGTGGGAGTTATGATCATGATACTCAAAATCATAATAGGATTATTTCTCTGAGAGAGGAATCAAACCATAAAATCCTTAGCATGTCACAAAACATTATGAAACATGTGGTAGCAATGCTCATACCATAACTGATCACAATGACATTGAGTGCTTTAGGAAAGGGGAAGCTAAAAATGTAACACCCCTAAATCTGGGTTGCAGCAGAATGTTGAATATCCGAGGGCGTTACTTCATAGATCAATAGCACAAGATATGAGAACGACCACTAAACGTGTCGTTTAAAAAGATACATTGGATTTAACAAAATACTTGTTCATTACATAAGCCCATGGCTTCAAATTGTTTGACAATATAAGTAAAGATTTCGGTTTATAACAAATATCTTAAAATGTAATACGCCCCAAATCTTTAGTATTGACTCTCTCCAAAGAGTGACCCCCAATGTATCTTGGCACCTCGTGCCTTATTGACCTGAGAAAACATGCTTAAAACGTCAACATAAAGTTGGTGAATTCATAGGTTTATGTAAATCAATTGTAGGACCGCAAGATTTCCAAGTGTATGATTAAGCAACAGATGCAAACATCATAAAAAGTAATTACGGTTTCCTAAGCTCATGACACTAAAGCTCGATGTATATGGATGCAATAAATTGCCAATAAATGCCCCTGAATGATGTTCTAACCCGCAACATCCTAAATCCAACATGGTATACGTTTGTTGTCCGACAGACTGGTACAGTGAGCGATACTCACCCAAATGGGGACGTCAATCCCAAATAGATCTATTTATAACATTCACGCTCGCAATCTAGCAATTGACAGTTCATGATAAAAAGGGCTTAGTGGGTTATCGCTACTTAGGCAAACACGTAATCATAGTATAAAATGTACACTTGCGTCCAATTTGTAAAACAAAGCATGTTCTCACCCTAACAATGTAAATCATTTAAATAATTATAAAACATGCGGCTATGAACTCACCTTAGTAAATAGTCCTCTGAAAATGATAATATATCTACGTACGGCAAATGAATCACACCGTTAAATACCTAAGTAAATACGGCCAGTCTTAGTCTACAAGTTTAGGCTAAAGGCTTAATGTATAAACTACAATAAATTGCTAGTTTATATATACTGTTATCACTTGTGTGATGGTGCACATGTTTATTGTATTTGTATTCACATGTTGGCTCTTGGAAAGGTATACGATTTCACACGTTTTAGTCTACGTATAAACGTTATTAATAAATATTCCTATTTATTAAGTCGTCGGTTAACTTGTATAATATCCGAATGTAATTCGTCCGGTACGCTAAGTGTTTATAAAATCACTTTTGTTTATAAATAACCTTAGGTTTTCTATAATTACAATTACAGTCCTTATGTTTATGAAATATAGTATTTACACCTTAAACCCTTAGGTTTCCAAAGTTACACTTTTAGTCCTTCAACTTTTCAATAATTACACTTTAAGTCCTTATATATTTCAAACAGCCCCTTAAGTTTCTGGAATATCAAAACAGCCCCTAAAGTTTATAGAAAACAGTTTTGACGGTTTTAGTCCCCCAAGTTTACAAGTTTGCACTTTTAGTCCCTTAATCTTGAAAAAATCACATTTTAAGTCCAATTAAGTTTTGGAAAGTGGCAATAGGTTTTATTAGGTTTAAATAAGCCATTTAAGATGTCTCAACTTGTAAATAAGCTTGGTGAGCTTATTTCGAGCTTATTGGGCTTATTGGACCCGATATAGTCCATTAAGCATTCCAAGGGTCCATTTAGGATTTAAAAGTACACGGGCTCTCAATAAGCTCATTCAAACTTATTGGAACTGTTAAGGTTGAAAAATAAGCTCGGATGAGCTTATTTGAGCTTTTTCGAGCTCATTGGGCTTGTTAGCCCAACAACCTTAACCCGTATGTTTTCAAAAGTCCATTAAGCATTTCCTTAATTGGCCCAACTCATTTTCTTATCTTATTAAGCTTATTTGGGTCTGTTTTAAGCTGTTTTACCTCGTGGCTTATTCAATAAGCCATTAAGCTTTGGTAATGGGCTTTTGGGCCCATTACGAGTCCGATAAGGGTTGTTCACGTTTGGGCTCAACCTCTTTAGGTCCATTAACTTGTCTAAGGTTGTAACAAGACTCATAAGCTATTTAAGCTAACAATCAAGCTGCCAAAGCTTATTTGTGGCTTATGGGCATTTGGTGGTTCACGATAATAGGCTAACAAGCCCATTATGGGTTTGGTTTGGTTTCTAATGGTACTAAGGGTCCATATTAGTTTCAATAAGCACATAGGATTCTTAATAAGCCCGAGGGCTCTTATTCATAAGCTATGGGCCCACCAGACTGGCTTATTAGGCCTGTTTGGGTTTAATGGGTCATGCATGGTCCGTTATGGTTTTCCTTAGCACTTCGTTACCCTAAACGAGTTTAAGATCCTTTTAAGCCCTCGATAAGCTCTTGTGAGCTTATCTATAGGTTGTGGGGTCTTTGTTAATGGGTTGTTGGGCCGGTTAGGCCCATACATGGTTTGGACGTGGGTTGTTGGGCCCGATAGGGTCCATTTGGCTTATCAAGGCTCGTGTAGGGTTTTGTTGAGCTACTAGTAGTCATTTGAAGCTCATTTAGCAACCAAAATGGTTGTGTTCGTCACATGCAAAAGTCTAATGTCGTCGTATACACTTTTCCAAGCTACGATATCGTGTTTGTTTCAAAAGTTTACGTATAGTTTTTATTTAAATTCGTGTATATGGGTTTTTGGTTCTCATTGTGTCCAAGTTGTTCATATAACTAGACGCCTTAAGGTTTCCCTTGTTATTAAGTCATGTTACATACTTTTCTTGTATTCCTCGTACCACATAAGGTCCAACATATGCATATATACGTACATGTGCCACGCATGAGATGAACCATGTGTGTTCACGTTCATGAACAACTTACTAATCACATAAAACTTGGCCTACGCGACTAAATATCAAAGAAACATTTAAAATATCAAATGTACAAGTTCGACGCGACTTACAAAAGGTCCTAGGGCTTGTTTTGAGTGTACGCGAGCAATATGACAACCCCACGTATGAAATACACGACCAACCAATAAACCAAAGCTCCAAAGCTTAGTGTATACCTAAATCTTGGCTCGTAAACCTTCTTGTGACCTCGTGTGAATATCCTAGGAGTTATTTTGGGTGCGAATGGAAAGTGTAAAGGCGTTTATTTGCGGTTTGTGATTCGACGCAAGAAGAGAGGATATGTTTGAGTTTTTTGGGTGTTTTGCGATTTGTAAGAGTGTAAAAGGGTAAGAGTGAGTGAGTATTTATAGGCAAGGTTCCTAGTTACATAACCCTAGTTCTAAACAAACCAAAACCAGTTCTAATCCTAGTGGTTTTGCAATTTATTGTTAACCACACCTTGTTTTGTTAAAACAACCTAAGTACATTCTTTAATTGCATAATCTAAGTACAAGATTACCTAAGATATGGAAATCTTAAGGTTTTGTGTAAATACATGCATGTAGTCGCGGTTATAAGGGTAAAGGGAGTCAAATGAGTCTTTATCCATTGTGTATTAGTTATCTAGGGAACATTAAGGACTAACATTAATTAAAGAGGGTTTGTACAAGTACTTAGGGAATCATTAGGAGATTTGCTAGTTGTTTTGATCCCATAATTCGACTCTAGTGGGTATTAACACAAGAATTGATTTAATTTTGTGTTTAAGGTTTATAAGTGGATATTTGTTTGAGTCTAGGTAAGTCTAGGTATTTCTGGGGTGTTTCCAAATGTATTTTATTGCGAAACGTAAGCCTTTTACGTGACCAAATAAAAATAAAATGCGCGAATTTAATAATTATCTTCTTAATAATTATATAACACTTGTTTGATGCAGACCTTAATTTATTTAATGACCGTTTATATTAATTGATTATTTCTAATCTACGCGATTTAGCTTAAAAGTTAAATTAAAAGTAAACGCGTATCAGACCAAAATAAATGGTGATGAATAATAGGAGTCGTAAAATGACCTGAAATTGAGAAATGTTACAATCTCCACCCGTTAAAATATCTTTGTCCTCAAAGCTTAAGACCTTGTAGTGGATGACGAAGCTTGGTTTGTGAAAAGCTGTGGGTATTTCTGTTTGAACAAATCTTCACCTTCCCAGGTGAACTCAGGACCTCTCCTAGAGTTCCAGCGAACCTTAACCAATGGTATTCGGCTTCGCTTCAATCGTTTGATCTCCCGTTCCATGATTTCAACGGGCTCTTCCACAAACTAGAGCTTATCTTCCACATGAATTCCTTCTAACGGCATGACTAATGGTTCGTCAGCGTAACATTTCTTCAGATTAGACACATGGAAAGTATGGTGAACTCTGCTTAACTCTTGAGGAAGTTCTAGCCTGTAGGCCACTTTCCCAACTTTGGCTAACACCTTGAAAGGTCTGACATATCTCGGGTTCAACTTACCCCGCTTACCGAATCGTACAACTCCTTTCCAAGGTGAGACCTTGAGCATAACACTATCCCCAACTTCGAACTCCATCGGCTTCCGCTTCCGATCAGCGTAGCTCTTTTGTCGATCTTGAGCAGCTTGCATCCTCTGTTTGATCAGGACGATCTTTTCCGTTGTTTCTTGGATCAATTCTGGACCAGTCAGTTGGGCTTCTCCAACCTCGGCCCAACACACAGGTGATCGACATTTTTGACCATAAAGTGCCTCATACGGTGCGGCCTTTATGCTAGCGTGATAACTGTTGTTATATGAAAACTCGGCTAGTGGCAGATGCTTAACCCATCCTTTGCCAAAATCGATCACGCAAGCACGTAGCATGTCCTCGAGAGTTTGGATAGTTCTCTCGCTCTGGCCGTCGGTTTCTGGATGATATGCAGTGCTCATACTTACATCTGTACCCAAAGCTTTCTAAAATGATTTCCAGAAATTGGATGTGAATCTCCTATCACGATCACAGATAATAGAAGCAGGTATCCCGTGTCTTGCTACTATCCTGTTCAGGTACAACCTTGCCAACTTGTCTAATGGATCATTCTCCCTTATTGGCAAGAAGTGAGCAGATTTCGTAAGTCGATCCACAATCACCCAGATGGTGTCAAAACCTTGTGACGACTTAGGAAGCTTGGTGATAAAATCCATCGTGATATTATCCCACTTCCACTCGGGTATTGCTGGTTGTACTAACAGTCCTGATGGCCTTTGGTGTTCGGCCTTGACCCTTGCACATGTCAAGCATTTGCTAACATATGTGGCGATGTCAGCTTTCATATTGGGCCACCAATATAGCTTTTTCATGTCTTGGTACATCTTTTTAGAACCGGGATGGATAGAGTATTTCGACTTGTGGGATTCGTGCATAATCACGGATCTTAAGTCTCCATAGCAAGGTAACCAACTCCTGCCGTGTAAACATAGGGTTCCATCGGCGCGTGGTTCCAACTTTTCCCTGGGTATATCCTTTCTGATCATACCGCCTACATCTTCATTCACAAGATTTTCTGGTTTCTGGGCTTCGATCTGAGCTTCTAGAATTCGTTTGGGAAGATCCAAGCTAATAGTCATAACTAAAGCTCAAACCCGCAGTGGCTCAATCCGTTCCTTACGGCTTAATGCATCAGCCACTACGTTTGCCTTCCCTGGATGATAACGAATGTCACAATCGTAGTCACTTAGCAATTCAAGCCAACGGCGTTGCCTCATGTTAAGCTCCTTTTGATCGAGAATGTGTTGTAAACTTTTATGGTCGGTGAACACGGTGCATCTGGTTCCATATAGATAGTGTCTCCATATCTTTAGAGCAAATACCACCGATCCAAGTTCTAAATCATGAGTGGTGTAGTTCTTCTCGTGAACTTTTAGTTGTCGAGAAGCATAGGCAATCACCTTCTCTCTCTGCATCAATACAGCTCCTAAACCCTTGTGTGACGCATCACAGTAGACTACAAAGTCTTCGCTCCCTTCAGGTAAAGCCAGAATTGGCGCACTGCACAACTTCTGCTTTATTAACTGAAAGGCGTTTTCTTCCTTTTCACCCCAGTCAAACTTGACTCCTTTCTGAGTGAGCTTTGTCATTGATTTAGCAATCTTCGAGAATCCCTCGATGAATCTTCGGTAGTACCCAGCAAGACCTAAAAATTGGCGGATCTCCGTCGGTGTCTTAGGAGACGCCCAATCTTTGATAGATTCTATCTTGGCTGGATCCACGTGTATGCCTCTGCTATCAATGACATGACCGAGAAATTGTACCTTCGGAATCCAAAATTCACACTTGGAAAACTTGGCATACAACTTCTCTTCCTTAATCAATTCCAAAATTGCCTAAAGGTGTTCTTCGTGCTCCTTCTTGTCCTTTAAATAAATAAGTATGTCATCAATGAAGACAATTACAAACTTATCCAAGTAAGGCTTGCACACTCGGTTCATGAGGTCCATGAATACCGCAAGTACATTTTTCAGTCCGAATGACATGACCTGAAACTCGTAATATCCATACCGAGTTCGGAATACCGTCTTTGGAATGTCTTGCTCTTGTACTCTAAGCTGGTGATAACCCGATCTCAGATCTATCTTCGAATAAATACTGGATCCTTGGAGTTGATCAAATAAATCGTCGATCCTCGGGAGTGGTTAACGATTCTTTACTGTTAGCTTATTTAACTCACGGTAGTCAATGCACATCCTGAATGACCCGTCCTTCTTTTTGACGAACAAGACCAGGGCTCCCCAAGGTGAGGAACTAGGTCTTATAAAGCCCTTGTTGGAAAGTTCTTGCAGTTGTTTTGAGAATTCCTTCATTTCGGATGGAGCCAATCGATATGGTGCTCAAGCTACGGGCGTGGCTCCTGGAATTAAGTCGATCTGGAATTCCACTGGTTGAATCGGAGGAAGACTCGGCAAGTCCTCGGGAAACACGTCAGGAAAATCTCGGACGATTGGTACGTCCTTAAGTTTCTTTCATTCCGACTTGTCCTCCTCTTTCTTGGCGGATATCTGTGCCAAAAAGATCTGGAATCCTTTCGCCATGTACTCTTGAGCTTTTGAACATGAGATGATGGTCAACCGAGATTCTCTCCCGTAGTTACTTTCGTCTCCAAGAAAAATCAAAGTTTCATTTCCATAGGGAATTTGAACAAGTTTCTCGTCATATACGATCACGGCCTGATACTTTCTTAACCAGTCCATGCCGATAATAATGTCGAAATACCCAGTTCTACGGGCATTAGATCTATGTTGATCTGGATAGTGCTAATCAGAAAATTAGAAGTACAACCTCGTATAATGTGTCTATCTCGACATTTTCCCATCACTGATCGATATCATAATTATTTTCTAATAGAGTTGGGGCGATGTTAATCAGGGAACTAAATGCAGTGGATATAAAACTCCTATCGACACCAGTGTCGAATAAGATAGATGCATAGTGGTTGTTTAAGAGGAACGTTCTTGTGACGACATTGGAGTCTGGGTTTCCCGATGCATTCCTTCTCTTCTCTACATTCCCAACTGCATACACCCAGCCTTGTGCATTCCCATTTCCTCCATCCTTATTCTTTAACTTAGGACAATCTCTCTTGAAATGTCTTGGAGCTCCACATTCAAAACAACCATTCCCCTTGGGATTTGCCCCATTACCCTTCTGAGTATTTGCAACATTTGTGTCGCCAGAACTCCTGCAGTCTCGGGCAAGGTGCCCTACCTTGTTGCCCTTGTAGCACTTCTGAGTACACGGGCCATTGTGGTGGAAGTGACACTTGGTACACTTGGGCAAATTTCCCCCATAGGGTTTCTTCTTACCAGTTCTAATGTTGTAGACCTTGGCGACATTCTACTTTTTGAAGGGTTGTTGTTAAGGACCATGGTTGTTTCTGGATTAATCTTCCGCCTTCCTTTTGTTATCAGACTTTTCTGCATAGGTATGGAGTTTCTGATCCATCAAGTCATTGGCCAACTCAATCGTCTCATCCAACGTCTTAGGCTTGGAAGACTTCACATTCCCATAGATGTTATCAGGAAGTCTACGGATGTACTTGTTGATCTTCTCAGTTTCATTAGTACAAAACTTGGTACATATCAGGGTTAGCTCTTGGAAACGTTTAGTGTATGCTGGAACATCGTTCCCTTTGACCTTTAGGTTTCACAACTCAATTTCTAGTTTCTGGATCTCACCTAGTGGACAATACTTGTCCATCATTTTCTTTTTGAGTCCTTCCCAAGTCATTGCATATGCCTCGGGACCTAAGGTTCTTATCTGACCGTTCTACCAAGTCAACGTAGCACCTAACAGAGTGCAGGTGGCAAACTTTACCTGATTCTCAATCGCACAACCACTGATATTGAAAACTGACTCCATCTTTTTAATCCACCGAGTTAAACCGACCACGCCTTCAGTTCCTTTGAAGTTCAAAGGTTGACATTTCATGAAATCAGTGTAGTAACAAGGGCGTGCAGTTTGCGCATTCCTTCGGTCATCCCTGTGCGAACTGTGGCTTGCGTCTCCATTGGTGGAGTTTCGCTAAAGAGCATGATCAATCATAGCTTGGACGAATTCTAGAGTCATGTTGTTTAGGTTGGTGTTGCTAGTAGGGGTGTTCTGTCCTCGTCTGGTCGTAGGTGCCATGATTTGTCTAGATCACAAAAGACAAAACGTAAGGTTATAATCATGACATAATATAATAATGTATAGGTGAAATATCAACACAAGAGAGATATATAACATAAACACAATCTATTTCATTTATAACATGGAAAATTTTACATGAAATAGTTGTTGGTACACAAAATACAATACAAAAGATCTAAGGTTATGCTAGCGGAAAAACCCCTAATACTTAACATGCCTGTACAATGGCCTAGCAAGATAAAATAACATGAACCGCTAGATGTGACTGTCAGCCTCCCTAGAAGCAACCTGGTGATCTGGAATCCTAGCATCTGGTCCTGGCTGTCTAGCTCTCCTCTGCTGCTCTTGATGTGCTAGCAACTCGGCCTACATGTCACTCATCTCTCGTCTCATGTCTCTCATCACTCGGAGAGTCTCTGCCATCTGTGCCTGGCGCCTACGGTCAGACTCTCATAGTGCTGCCATCTCAGCCTGCTGCATCTGAAAATGAGTCTCATATACCTGGTGATGTGTCTGAATGAGAGTACCCTACAGCTGTACCTATGCCTAATGTGCCTGGATATGGGTCTCGTGTGCATACACATGATCATGATGGGTCTGAAGCTCCTGATGGGTCACCTGACTCAATCCTATAAGTGAGCCCAAGCCTCTCGAGAAGCATAGGCCTCATCCTCCACAAACCATACTGTCTCCTGGAGAGTCATCCTATCCCTCATAAGTAAGTTATTTGTTTTGAAAGATATACACAGTCAATGTGCTTGAAAATCAGTAGTTGAGCACATCGAAAGGTTTTCCAAAACCTATTCGTCAAATTCAACCGCCTGAACAAGTTGATTTAATTAAAATTAATCGCACCAATTGGTGCTTTCTATTTTGTACAAATTTGATCCATAATGTAGCTGCACATGTCACCTACCAAGAGCATGTTTGTGTTGGCTCTAGAAGGATTTTCATCTTCTTATGGTAATTTCGAATCACTATCGGATGTTCTGGACAAATACCACGAGATAATACGTAGGACTCTTAAGATATTACTTGTTATCAGAGTGTGTGATGAGTAAGCATAGTTTGAATAGTAATTCTGGTATGTGCTAAATACACATACTATTACCTTTCAAAACGAGCTGAAATAACCAAACGGACTTAAAATTCCAAATATATGCTTGTTTTGCTAATTGTATTGTGCAGGAACGGATAACTAAGAAAAGGACGAAAAACACAGCCAAAACGACAAAACCGGACTCGGAATGGAAAAGCTTTGAAGAGACAAAGCCAAAAAAAGCCAAAGAACCAAAAAGTCAAAGTCAAGTCAAACTCAACAAATCATCCATCAAAACCGGAGCCGTAATTGAAGAATACTATTGGATGCGATCTCAACCCATCTGATGGGCCGGGAAAGCCCAATAGTATATTAACGAAGACTGTGAAGACCAAATGGGCCCTCAATCAATGACAACAGCCCATTTGTGTGCATTTGACAAAGACTATGAAGACTTTGAAGGCCCGATCCTAGCCCTTGAACAAGCCAATCTCAGCCATTGTACACACAAAACACACCCAATTGGGCCCAATACAAGCCCACAAATCCTTATTGGGCCTAAGCAAAACCCAGTTGGGCCCAACAACAAAACCCAAGCCCAACACAAGCCCACAATCAATTTTTATAAACCTTAGGGACTAGAATTGTCATTTTTAAAATAGGTTTTATAAAAGAAAAATGGTTTAAACAAACACAAGGGCTGAAATTGCAACTTTTCAAAACCCCTTCTTCTCTTTTAAACTATAAACAGCAGGGACCAAATTTGCAAATTCCCAAAACTCCTTTTATTTCTTTTAGTTATAAAACGAAGGGACCATTTGTGACACTTTCTAAAACTTTGTTTATAACTGAAATCTCGGGCCAAGAAGAAATGAAAAAAGAGAGAAAGAAGAGGGACTGTTTTTGCATCATCTTCAAACTTTTAAACCTGTAACCAATAACCGCCCCCTATCCAAAGCTTTCCCGCCAAACTCCTTGAACCCCCCACCATCACGAGTTAACACCCCATCTTTTACCCAACCCATCCTTTACCCAGTCCAATCCTTTCCCACACCCCACTAACCTTTAATTTGGTCCAGGTTGGCAATCCCACTATTCCCGAGCTCCATCAATGGCTGAAATTGGTCATTAAGAAGCACAAACCCAAATCAAAGGGCTAGGATTGGTTAGAGGCTTACCACTCTCATAAGAAACACAACAAGAAGAAGAAGAAACATTGGGGAGCTCATATAAAGGCAAGAAACATATGCCGGAGAACACACCTTTTTTTACTACCTTGTTTTTAGCTTATTTTTATTTAATCTTTAATTTAAATTGTAATTTAAAGTTTTCAGAACTTCTACTTTGTAATGTTATTAAGTTTTCTTTAATTTCCAAGCTTTATGAAAAAATTTCGTTTGGCATTGTTACTGTTTGATATCACAGAGGTTAAGGATAATATGTTTACTTCTGTTTAACATGGCCTAATATTTGCCCCTAACTCCGTTCAATTAAGCATAAGGGTTAGCTAATTACCACAGGGTGATTATCAAGGACATCTTGTGTAAAGGATTTTTATATTTAAGGGGGTGTTTGGGAAAACCTGAAAATGGGTCAGTTTGGGTATGGAATGGGTCACAAGCACTCAGCCATTTTAGGCTGAGTGTGTAGGGGTAATCAAGCCACTAAAACATCCATTTTTAGTTTTAAAATCAATTTTTAAGTGTTTTTTTGTTTTCTGTCAAAATTTGCATAAGCCAACTTGAGCCTAAGATGCCTACAGCTGCTTAAGCAGCTTAAGCACTATGTTTTTGTGCTTGTTGTGTTGCTTCTAGCCATATACCAAGCCTTTGTTTTCTGTCCCTTTTACTTTGACTAAATAAGTCAAAATTTTGGCTTTGCACTTTTCTTGAAAACCCCCTATTTCATCCCCAATTATCAGCATGTTTTTATAAGTTTTAAAAGCTCATCTTTTGGAAATAAGTTCTTCCCTATGGCCTTTTAATCTGTTTTCATTCTTTATATCATTTAAAGCTCATTTGAGCTTATTAAGATAAGCTCAAAAAGCCCTTAAGGCTGTGTTTGTTTCTCCCCTGGTGCTGAAACCAATTTTCAGCACCCTTTTTATAGCTTATTGTGTATTAAGAACTTAGGACTTTTTGCTTTTTAGTGTAGCCTATAAGTAGCCCTTTAAGCTCCCTAGATTTTATAGCTTATTTCCCTTTCTAACTTAGCTTAATTTAGGCTTAAAAACCCCCTTTTTCTGTTTTCTTTTTTTTAAAACTGTCAATTTAGCTTATTTGTGTATCAGCTTATCTTAGGGCTTATTTCTGTTGAATTCAGTTAAAATAGGTATACATAGCTTAGTGTTGTTAGTTAAATCATTTTCAGCTTATTTTGAGCTCTTAAGCTCCAAGAAAAAGCTCAATAAGCTTTTTAAGCTTATTAACTTTCTGTCATACAAAAAGCTTACTTTTCTGGCTTATTCAGCCCACTTCAGCTTATGCACCTTTTATAGAAAATGTTCCCCATAAGCCCCTTTACAACTTTCCTGTTTTGACTTTTTGCTAATAAGCACTGTGGACTCTCTTTGTAATCGGGTTCCACCTCAGGGACCATTTCTGTAATTTTGAAATTTCTAGTTCACATAGTTAGTCCCTGTGGTTAGTTACCCTGTTACCCCGTTTGTCCTTGTCTCCCTTTCACTGTTAGTCCCTTAGGTTAACTTTAGTTAGTTTATTTAATTTAATTAATTTAAATTAGGTTTAGATTTAATTAGTTTAATTACTTTTAATTAAAACAGTAACTTTTAGGGCTTTTTATATTTTTAGATTTCTCAACTTTTTCTTTATTTAATTTGATTTTTTCAGATTTTTTATAGTTATATTTTCTGACTTTTTATATTTAATTAGTTTTAATTAGTTTTTAATCTTAGAAAATTCATAAAAAATACAAAAATTAACAAAAAAATATTTTTCTTTTTTATAAAATTTCTTAAATCGGATTTAGTTTTATATTAAAAATATAAAAACATGTGTAGGGTAATTTATGCTTAAAAATCAGATCCGGCCGATTAACGAGCCGGATTTTTCGTTTCTACCGTTTTTGGGTTCGTTTTTTGAACTCCGTTTTTGAAAATTTTACATTTTCACTAAGTTAGAAATATTTTTTTGATTTATTAAAATTTTTAAAATTAATTTTAGGACTTTATTTTTATATTTTTAGTTTTAGGCATTGCGATTTAATTCCGTAGTCCTATAATAGCAATTTTAATTTAGTTTATTAGTTTTAATTTATTTTAGTTAATTATTTTTTAAGCCTAAAGACGTTCCCCGTAGATTTCTTAAGGATTTTCATTTGCCATTATTTATGCTCCCGTAGTTTAGGATTTATCCGTATAACTATTTTGTTCCCCGTAGTTTATTTAAGATTCCCATTTTCCATTGCTTGTTTCCCGTAGAATAATTTTAGTTTTCTTTAATTAATTTAGATTATCTAAGTAACAAAATCAAAATACATCTGATTCTCAATTCAAATCACAATTCCATTTACGTATCGATTTACCATTCCAGCCTCGTTGGGGATTTACGACCCGGGAAAGCTCTATACTACTTCTCGGTATCATTGACTCTGCTTTAAACTATTCTTACTGTATATTTGATATTTTATTATATTATATATATTTTAAAGGTGTAAGTCAGAGCGGACCAGTATCCTAACAAGATTAATGAATGAGCTCACGCTCTAAACTACTTTATAGTTTACTTTTGTGGTTTTTTAGTAGTCGTGAGGCGGGAGTCATACTGCCACCTATTCATATCGTCTAACTCGGAGTGAGAGAGATTATTAGAAATGTGTTGATCTCTCCGAGAGAATTGAAACAAGAAATCCTTTAAGGGATCTTGAGTAGACTAGGGAGGGTTGTGCAACGTTCACTAGTTGTCCATTGATACTTAACTTCAATGTCATAAATCACCATGTGATTCCTGACAGCGATATGTAGTGACCTGGTTTCTACCTAAAGTTTAAGGATGCAGCTTTCTTTCACCCTTTATCTTAACATTTCTTTCATTCTTCAACCCCTTTAGTCATACCGAGACTTCATTACTCTTACCTTAATGGGTTATTCCAGAACTAGCTCCATTTAATCGGCACTATTCCCTTACTCAATTTTACTCCTTTTTGTATCATACCTAAGGACTTCTACACTAACTAGTGGATTATCCCTGGGTAGATCCCTCAGCTCTAGCTGATTAAATGGGAACATGTTCCAACCATACCATCCCTTATAACCTCCGAAAAGTAAAATACAAGGGTCGGGTCTTTTGGAGTACTGTTCTCTTCGCCAACAAACATTTGAAAGATGAATCAAGGTACGGGCAATGTAAACATCAAAGCATAAGTACCTCGATTGTTATTGATTCAGTAGAAACTGCATCCCCCTCAAACATGTGGCACCGATCATACAAAAATATTTGGTGCAACAAGGAGGGCGGAGTTACCTGGATTGAGTCTTAATGATCACATTATTATCAGATTTAGATACTAAAATCATATTATCGCATCCCCTTGATAGAAAAATTTCAAACCCTTTGAGATTTAAAGATCTCAATTGTTTTATATATATTAGAAAAATTAGGGATAAAATATGGACCTGATTAAATACAATGCCAAAAAATTAAAAATTATTGGGGAACATATAAATATATGAAATATATATATATAAGTAAATAATTTATATATATAGATAAAGTAATTACAGGGTCGGTCTTTTGGTACATTTCACCTTGCTATAAAACCATTTCATAAAATCCACCGAGGTACTTGTGATATAACTATCAAAGATTTTGTACCTCAATTGGTTTTTCATAGCAGAAAAGCTCCCCCTCAACATGTGCGTCGATTCACGAACATGTTTAGCACATGGAGGATGGAGTGCACACTCGAGACATTATCATCACATTTTAATCAGATTATATATTTTAATCCTATTTTTCTCCCCCAATCAAAAATTTCAAACCCATTGAGATTTTAGATCCTAATGGATTTAAATATGTTAAAAATTTGGGAGAAACATGAGCTGATTAATTACAAGCCACACTTGGAACATGTTACTGCTCCCCCTCAAATTGAGGGTCTATGTTAGTGTCAATTATGATAATTTTGAAGGATTTTGAGTTTAATGAAAAACTCATGAAAATTTCATAGACTGACACTAACATACCATAGCTACACTACTATTTAATTACAAGCCACACTTGGAGTGATTAATCCAGAATACGTGTCAACGTTCCATCACTGAACTTGTATATCTCATTGAACGTCATGATCTTGCGATCTTTGTTGTCTATAGGGAATACTACTGCTCGAGGAGACTCAATGATGGTATAATCATGCTTGAACTCGTAGCCTTTAGCATATCATCCTGGTTTAGTGAGGTTCAACTGTGTCTGATAGCATTTAATGCCGAGTTGAAAGTCTTCCACCCACTGTCGAATCACTAAGTTTCGGGTCCATAGCTTGATCGCAGTAGATAGCATTCGTTTGTATGAACCATGAAGATGATCGAGATGACCTTGCAGAAGGAGCAGATCCAGGTCTTCAAATTCACTAGGGTACAGGTTCTTGAAATCTTTTTCAGCAATCGTGTGTTCTTGATAATCAGCTCTTCGGAGGACAATTTTGCTCAAGTAGTCATACCCGTATCTTGAATAGGCTTTGATTCTGGCGACACTAAGAATCCGTATGTTTGTTTTGACTTCTTTTCGTCGCGATAGAGAATTATGTATGTCAATATAGAACTTTTGTCAATTAAACCACCAGTAAGAGATACCATATTTGGCACTTATATCATAGGTACACACATCATCAATCCACATTTGCTCCGGCACCAGCAGTTCAAGACCAAAGTCAGGATAACAAGCAGCCTTCATCTTGGAAATAGATAGTGCAGGACTGCTTCCCTTGTTGCCATATCTCAAATACTTCAAGTCCTTATTGAAAAAGAATTCTGTTTGAATAGTAAGATGACTTGGAGGACCACCGAGAGGCAGTGGTCGGCTGACATCGATTCTGACTTGATCACTTTCCGAATTCTCCCAGTTTATCTGATCTGTAAGCATCTTGTGACACTCCTCCATCTAGAACTGAAGTTGAATGACATTTGGGTAGAAAGATTTAACAACTTCATATGCCTGCCCTTCAAAGTCTGCTTGAGTAAGAATAGTCTTGTTCACTTTTTGGCAGTACCAGTTCATGAAAGTTTTCATGTCTCTAATCTTTACAAGTAATATGTTCTTAGCAGGGGATTCATAAGATGAAACCAACGTAGAAGCCCAGTTGTTCTCTATATCTGACACATTAGAAGAAGGGATGGTCCAAGCAGGTTCAGGAGTTGCTGGTCTTTCTTTTTCTGGGAGTGGTTTCCACCAGTCTTTTCTCATGTCAGTATTTGGTAGGTGATCATTCCCGGTGTCTTCATCGTCATACAAGAGTACCTGTTCATCGGGAATGAAATCATCATTCATCAGAGAATCTATAGGAGATAATTCTAGAGCAGAAGAAACACCAGTAGACTCAAATCTAGTGTCAGATGTAGTCTAAGCCATGGAAGGTGGTGTAGAGACCACTGTCTTGGATGAACTTGGAGCCTTACTGCCTTGTTGCTGATCTGATCTAGATGTACCAGTAGATGGAGGAGGAGGAGGAAGAGGCAGAGGCAACTGAGAAGATCCTGATGCTCCTAAAGTACCTGGAGCGCCTGACGTGCCTTTTCTTCCTGCGAGCTTCCTTTAGATCTGATAGAAGTTGATTTGAGTAATCACGTTCCAAAGACTTCTCTAGCGCCTCAAATAAATTCTTGTGATCTTCATGAGACAGGTAGGATTTATCTTCAAACATCCGTTGTTGGAGTACTTCCTTCATGTCAACGGCAGGCAGATCACTGAAACGAGCTCGAAGTGGAGCTTGCATTACCTAGTCAACTGCATCAGTGACTATCTCATCAACTTATTGGCTTACCTTATGGG
>BQNB010016257.1:0-66831 GCA_026074375.1 Tanacetum coccineum
GGTTTGATTGGTTGTGTTTGTTGTGTTGAGTAATTGTCCTTTTAGTCCGAATTAAAGTCTAACACAAATTCTAAAAAACTGAAAAATGTCAATAACTCATAGTAAACGAGGGTTTTGGGCCTCGAAAAATCCATAACCAGCTATTGCTAGATATAGCGTAATCCGTCTCGTTTTTCTTTTCGATTTGAGAGGTCACGGGCCTGAAACGGACTTACGGATCAAAAGTTATGGCTGTTTTACTGAAACCCTTTTCTTCACACAAGATTTCTAGACAAAACGCAATGCTATCTTTAACCAAAACGCAGTGACTTTTGAATCAAAACGCAATGAACTTTATCAAAACGCAATGGTTAAGATTTGGTCAAAACGCAATGAAATTTAAGCAAAACGCAATGGTCAAAACGCAATGGTCAAAACGCAATGGTCAAAACGCAATGAAATTTGGTCAAAACGCAATGAAATTTGGTCAAAACGCAATGAATTTTGGTCAAAACGCAATGAATTTTGGTCAAAACGCAATGAATTTTGGTCAAAACGCAATGAATTTTGGTCAAAACGCAATGAAATTTGGTCAAAACGCAATGAAATTTCTTCAAAACGCAACCTGCAATCAAAACGCAATGAACCAAAACGCAACCAATGTCAAAACGCAACCAATGATCAAAACGCAACAAGAAGAAAATCAAAACGCAACAAGAAGTTTTCCAGTTTGTCAAAACGCAACCTAGAAAAATACGACTTTTTCACCAAAAATCGCCTTATAATCACCCTTTTTGACCTTTTAACTTGATTTCTCTTGCACAATTAGCTACCTTATGCCTAGATCTTGCTTAATAACATAAACATTCACACATCTAAGCACAAAAATTCGGGTTTGATTTTTTTCTTTTGACTTCTTTTTGACCCACGAATTTGATCTTGTTGAACCACACGAATCAACCACGAATCCACACGTGGCTCTGATGCCAATTGTTGGTTCCCTTATTCACACAAACATGTATAGATCTAAAGAGATCTAGAGAGAGAAAGTTAGAGAGAGAGAATAGTTGAGAGAGAAATAAGTGAAAACACACTAAAGAGTGTTTGTAAAATGAATTCTTCCAACACCCTCTCCATGTGTGGAGAGGGTTTAAATAGTTCTTACACGCCCCATAAAACGGGCTATGGTGTGGGCTTACAGTGGGTAAAGACCCGGCCCAACACCATAAATCATACGATTACTGTACCTACTACGAGCTATGCTAAATAAGAAATACATGGGGTGACCGAGTCTTTTTTCTTAATCCTAACATAGTTCTTCATAGTCGACAGAAAAACTTAACTGTAATGAGCTAGATGAGATGATATACACACAAATAATTACGTGTCAAGCTTGAAATTAGCATTTTTGGACTATAAAATACATGTATATATCCACTTGCACTTATTGGTTTTTCAAGCAGAAACAATTGGTAATATTATATATGTAGAACAAAAAAACTTAAGATAAAGATTTCAATATAATTGTAAAGTTGAGGCCTCTAATAACGATTAGCTAATGCATAGACATTTGACCAAAATCCTCAATTATGCCCCCACAAACTTGGCCAATACAAGCTGAAATTGATTGAACAAGATTACATGGAATCAAACCAATAACCATGACCTTATGAACGCACAAAATAAACAATATAAATAAAGCATCACAGTCCTACAATTCAGTCACCATACGACTAATATGAAAGGACATAGACCCAAATTTATATGATACGAGACAAAACAATTGCAATATACCAAACTCATGACTAGAATTAGGACAGTGACTCACTTTTTGCGTACCTTACACTGGCCCAAACACTAATTTGTAAACCTATGATTTTGCAAATTGTCCCAAACACCCATAAGAGGCAATATAAATAGAAATCGCAACCCTCCAAATCAGTCACCATTTGATAAAATTAAAAGACCAAGGACCCCCGTTTATGTGAGTCTTGACAAAACACAGGCGATATAATAAACTCATGCCTATGCTTAAGTGACTCACTTTTTTTACCTTACACTGACCCAAACATGAATTTACATACCCATAATTTGCAGACTGTCCCAAACACGAATCTTATAAAATCTGAACCAAACTATTTGCAAAGCTGAATGCTTACTGATATAGATAAAGATGCTGGAGCAACTGTTACTTGTTTCACTTGACTCGCCAGGATCCTCGTTGTGGCACTTGAGTACAGGTAGCACGTTACCTGCAGTACCAAAAGTAGAAGCAACACCACTACGAGCAGTTGGTGTTGATGAACTGCAAATGTCAAGTGTCTACCTTATATGATGAGCTCATTGTCTACCAAATATGACCAAAAAGTTATCAATATGGTAACGTGCAATAGACTTAAAACACACTGACTTTCAAAATGGTAACGTGCAACAGTGCAAAAATGTAATATTAAATTAGACTATTACAAATTTAAATGGGTTGGTAATACAAAGGCAAAGTCATCACCTCATCTGACTAAGGAAGAATAGCAACAGAAATAGCACTTAGGTGAACCAGTCTAGATTTTCTATGATGGGAACTCGCTGCCAATTTATAAAGTACATATAAGAATAGTTAAACACACTCGATCCATCAAGCACGTTCACTTGTCCAGCTAATACTACATTAGGTGCCACGTATGCATCTACCGCTATCTTTGGCAACCATTTACCTAAGGGGGTGATTTGGCTTTGACCTCTGTAGTCCCATTTCACTCGACTATCAGACACCTTTCTAGGCAGAAAGGATTTAGTTAACGAATTCACTTACTAGTTATTGATGAGCAGATTATATGAAGGCATTGAATTCATCTTTAATGTCAAAGATCTTACCAAACTTCACTAGATAATCAATACAACAAATCTTTAGTCTTGGAAGATGATAACGAAACGCAGTTTGTAGCCTCTCCATCACGTTCTCTAAGTCAATATCTTCTATCAAGATATCTTGACACACATCTTTCAGATCAGACACGTCATAAGTGTCCGCAACTCTGAGAAGGTCGAGTCTGTGGGAGAGAAGGTCTTGGCTTTGAATTTTATTAGAGTATAGGTAGCTAAGAAATGGTTGGTAAAATTTAATGGACATTTCAGGAATCTCTATGATACACAAATCCTTTTCTTTGAGCTCATGGGTGAACATGAGATCAAAGATTGGTAAACAGGCTGTAAGAACTGCCCGGTGAGCCCCAATGCTTCCATCAGAAGCATCTGTATGGATACCATTTGAAAACAATCTTTCAAAGGTAGATATCGTTGTTGTATTTTGGTTATACGTAAACCCTTTTTTCTAAAGGTAGATATCGTTGTTATATTGTGGTTCTCCTCCCTGTTTGTAACAAAAATAAACATTTACAAGCATTACAGAGCATTCACAATATCAAGAAATCATCAAAGAAGAAAAATAAATGATCCTAACCCAAGCACTATAGATATATAGACTTACAGTCTTTGATGGATGCAGTGGTTATGCATCACTGCTGTTACAAAGAATAATGGTATGAGTTATAATTAACAATATTCAAACTTTTAATATACTTGTGCCCTACAAACCACAAAAATATTTTAACACATGTACGTTTTGTACTTGGACTTCCCAATGGAGTTATAGTTTAACGAGTTTCAACATCTTGAAAGTTAAAACTAGTTTTCCATACCTAGCAAAATTTGATTAAATGTGTTTGACTTTAAAATTTGCTAACAACACGTGATATTGAACTCTTGGATTAAATCCTAAAATGCTAAACTCACATACTTGGTTTACCAACAAAACGCTGAACAGGAAGATGGTCTGAAGGAAACTATTGTGAAGGAAACCATTACGAATTTTTAAACGCTGAATAGGCAGAAATTAGCTTTCTGGATACACTCTTAAGTCTTTCCTTATAAGGAAGAGAATGAAGGCAGTGAGCCAGTGATGATGAGATCCGATATGTTGCAGAATGCGATGTGCCTTTCAGAACCTGGCTCAACTGCAAATACTACTGGAAATAACTTGGCTGATGACTCAAAACTTAATGTCACTGATTAGAAACCGGGTGAACAGAGAGATTCTACTCAGCCATCTGATAAAATCACTGAGCCTGCTGGACCATCTCAGCCTGTAACCAATGACATCCCAAATAGTCAAATTTAATCAAATGAGGCTACCGAACCATCATCCACCACTAAGGGCGAATGTAATGTGACCAGCATCCCACCTGATCCTCAACGGCAATCTGAGTTGCATACAACGATTCCACAACCTCAACGGTAATCTGAAACATATGCTGATGAGACTAAGAGTACCCTCTGATTCTATTGTCCATGAAGAGGAAACACATCTGAAACATATGTTTTCACATGCGACAAATTACGAGACATGTATGTGACAAATTACTAGACATATATTTTCACATGTGACAAATTACTAGACATATATTTTCACATGTGACGAACTTGTTCACACATCTTAACAAGCTAGAGACATATATTTTCACATGTGACAAACTACGAGACATATATTTTCACATGTGACAAATTACTAGACATATATTTTCACATGTGACGAACTTGTTAACACATCTTGACAAGCTAGAGACATATATTTTCACATGTGACAAATTACGAGACCATCCAACCATTTTTGACCATATGAACATTTCCTCTATGTTGTAGTACCTTCCTTACTAGGTTGTTTCCATGAGTGAAAGTTATTTCAAAAATAAAATTAATCACATGTAAAATCTCGTTCATCTATAGATTGTTTCTTATAAGCATTTCAACAAACATTTGGTGCGCATCCTAATGCGTCAAAGTTTTTAGCCATCCCTAGCGCATTTTAGCTTGACTCTCGAAATTATTTCGAAGATAGAAGCACACTACCTTTCAAAACCAAAATCCTTAATTTCACAATCTATCGAAAAGTGCACCTAACAAGATGTTAAACTAAACTACAGCTTTCACCATTTCACCATACTCATGAAAATAAACAGATAACAAGAATCATCGCCTCATAAAAACTTAAAAACACAGTTCGTGTTTGCAAAAAAATTGAATCCTGATGTCTTAAACTAACTCACACTACAAAAAATTCAATAATATAACACCGAATACAAACAGTTGAGTGAAAAGAGTGAGAATTTGACCTTATTACGAACAAAAATGGATGAAGATCTCAGCCTATAGCAAGGTGTATCTAATGAGCATGATGATCAGGTCAGTTTGAAGGTGCTTCAATGGCGATATTTGTTATTGTGTTTGGCGTGCGTACTTTAGTGTGCGTTTTACTTTTTTGTTGTGTTTGTGTGTGAATCAGACGAGAGAGAAATTCAGTTGAATTTTTGGGTGGTGTGTAATAAATGAGGGAAGCTCATTTAGACCCCTATGATTTTGGATATAAAAAAGACAAAAAAGCCCCTCTAGTTTTGTTTAGTGTAAAGTTAGTGTAATATTTAAACTAATCTAAGTCATTAGATATAAAAAAGAATGGGCTAATGAAGGGCTAGGATCCTTTTTTTCTTTCTCACAAAAATTAGCATTCTCAAATGAACGCTTGTCTATATATATATATATATATATATATAGTGAAGTGTTAAATTGAGAACCCATTTTAGATGCAGAACTTTACAGAACTATTCTATACCAATCAGAATTTAATAAATTATTTTCCATTTATTTAATTTAGTTTATTATCTAAGGATATTTTTGGTATTTTAGATAAACACAATTTTTGGTCAAATTTGAAACTTCCTATAATAAATGACACGATATATTTTGTATTGATTGCATATCCAGATTTAGATTAACGCTTTTAAAATTACTTAAAATAAATGATACCGTTTATTCTTTGATAATTAATGATATTAAATGTATTTCCAGATTTATTTTGTATTGATTGTACTCCCTAAAATAAATGATGCGGTTTATTCTCTGATAATAAATACAATTTATTCTTTGATAATAAATAATACGATTTACATACATGTTTTATAATTGTGGTTTCAATTAAAGGGTGTTTTTTAAAAAACATGTATGTTACTTTAATTGAGATACATGTATGTTTTTTTATAAAACATGTATGTTTTACCAAAAAACATGAATGTTTTTTATTTTGGAACATATTTGTTCTTTTTAATTATGAAACATGAATGGTTTATAATGAGAGAAACATGTATGTTGTATTTGTAAAACATGTATGTTTTTTTTATTTAGAGCATATTTGTTCTTTTTTGGTATAAATCTCCCATATATTTTTTATAAATCTCCTTGAAATAAATGATATGATTGATTTTGTATTGATTGTATATCCATATATTGATTAACACTTTTGAAACCCCCTAAAATAAATGATACGATTTATTTTGAAACTATCTAAAATAAATGATATTGATTGTTTCATTCTTTGGTAATAAATGATATTGATTGTTTTATTTTGAAACTCCCTAAAATAAATGATATTGATTGTTTCATTAATTGGGAAACAGTTACGATTACATATTGATTGTTTCATTAATTGGGAAACAGTTACGATTACACTTTTTAATTATGTTTAATACCAATTATACTCTTATCTATACATTTCCAGTCAAATTTTAATTTCAATTATTTACAAAAATGTCATCATGCATTAATGACCATTGATTAAATGATCCAAGGGTCTAGATTGCTTTAAAATAGTTCTGTAAAGTTCTGCACATAAAATGAGTTCTCAATATATATATATATATATATATATATATATATATATAGGTTGGTTGACGTGAAATAGTGTCTTAAAGTAGGAAGTATAGGAAGTAATGTAGACCGTTAGATGTATCAATCTTGATTCATTAGATCATAATATAATGAGTGGCATAATGGTAAATAAATTAAAAGGGATGGAAATTTTGGAAACGCAATTTGTAACTTATGAGTTATGACCGAGCGCCCGTCACTATCGGTTCTTTATCTACGTTTTATTAACATCAATTTTTAAATCAATTTATTAACATCAATTTTTAAATCATTTTATCCATGAATCACTTTCGTTGTGCTCTTTTTAATACACGATTTGTAGACGAACATAATCCATAAACAATTGAAAGATTAATACACATAAGACACTCTTTCATATTTGATTCATATAATTATTGCATGAAGTGTATCGTTGTACAGATAACGGAACAACAAGAAACAATATTAATAAGTCGATGTATTTCCGTCATTGTATGCATAAAAATATCTCGATTTATCTTTGTATCAGTTTATAGATGAATCTTTGTATCATCGTTTACGATGACGAAGCAACAAGAAAAAAATTGCAACAATGTACTAGGTATATCTTGATACATCTCGAAAAAAATGATACCAAAGATAAATCGATACACACGATGACGGAACACAAGATATATTTCAATGTATTTTCTTGTTGTTCCGTCATCAAAGGGGTCTCGGAAGGGTGTGCAAGAGGTGCAGTCGCACAGGGCCTCCACTTAACGGGGCCACATTTTTATTAGTTTTGCATACACTACAAAAAAAGTTAAATTCTTCACGGTTTTTTCTCCACAGTATAGTTAACCATGGACTTTTTTTTTATATTGATAAAAATTTTGTCACTTTTATATGTGTCACAAATCTTTAAAAAAATAATCCACACATATAAGTGTGTACAATTACAACAAAGCTACACTTAAAAGTGAAGAATTTTTTTTATTAAAACGACACACTTATTATTATAGACATTTTGACACTTTTCCACACTTTTTTAGGTGTCAATATTTAAGTATAGAGTCTTGTTTACATGTTTTGTAATTTTGCCATCTTTAGGTGTTAGACATTCCAAAAAATATTTTTCACACTTTTAACTATAGGATTTGATATTATTTTCAACTTATATGTGTAGGAAAATTTGTCACACCCATTATTACCGCATATAGCAAAGTGTAGCCATTATAATTTTACATATTTTTAAGCGTGAACATTTAACCTTAAAAATGTGAATAATTCAACTATTTTTTGTAGTGATATAAATACATATAATATTAAACATATATGAACCATGTAATATAAGTTTATGTGCAACTTCTATTTAATTTATAAATCTAGTGTGGCCTCTTTGTTACTATTGCCTAGGGCCACCGAAAACTACAAGACGGCTCTGTCCGTCATGTATACATCGGTACAAGAACTCATATAAATTGATAGATTCATCTACAGGCAATGTATTTCTCTCATCGTATACATCAAAATATATTGAAAATATATCGACTATAAATACTGGACTCATCTAATCGTTGCATGTTCTTTATTACCGGTGAACTTAAAAAAAATGCATATCTTGATATATTTCCATGTATACGATGACTAAACAACAAAAAAATAATACATTAATCTGTAAATAATTGGAGATCACTTATTATTCCCTCATGGTATACATCGAAATATGCTATAGTTGAATGGGAGCAAGACAACGCCAGTTGCACATGAAAAGAGCATTTTTGTTTCCAGAGTAAGATTTGTGGCTTATGGAAGATAATAAATTGTAGTAATATGAGAGGTAAATACCTATAATGCCCTTAGCTATTTGTTAATAATCAGGGCCTTCATTAATTGACTAATTTCCACTTGTCATGTTTTGTATGGCTTCTTAAACTAACTCACTTTTATAACTATCTCACACGAACACACACACATATATATATATATATATATATATATATTCTATTTATACTATTATATATATATATTTATATTTTTATATATATATTGTTGGAAAAATATGTTTATGCCAAAGTTGAGGATTTTGCTAAATTTGGACACTATTTAATTTATGTAGATGTTAGATATCTTTATATTAGATTTGGGGCTTTGCGTTCTCCTCAAGAGAGCTTGCAATGAGCTAAAGTGTGTCCAAAATGGAAGATAGAGTTGAATAGATATCGTGACTCAAAGTGAGGCACGTGGAACACGAATCTGGAACTATCCCACATCGCCCAAAGTGTGAAGTGGGATTGGGTTTATAATGAAACCTTGGTAGTTGCTTGTAAATTCCTTTGTGGGGTTTATGCTCCCACGTCTACGCGGGTGGGGGGGGGGGTGCAAAAAATGGGAGTTTCTGGGCCTACGAGTGGTTCGGTCTACACATGACTCATGCGAGCCCGCGCGACCTGCGGACACGAATGCAGCTCCGGTGGTTCACCTACGCGCCTATCTTTTTGCTTACCAGTTCTGTTGTAAGGTTCAGGTTCCAGAATATTCTTTCGGTTCAAAAATTGAATCTATCTACAATTAAAAATCGTGTATAGATAAACCTGGCTGAATTTTTCAGCAACTATCTTTGGCTTGTTGACCAAGATAGGGTTTGCCTATATACATGACCCTTTCATTCATTATTATGTACAAGAAACGCCAATACTCCAATACCCAGAAAATGAGCGCCTAGTTCGCAGCCCTTTTCCAGCGTTCCATCGCTAGTATCACATCGTACTTTCCGTAATCTTTCAGTGTCAAGTTTGTTAGTCCGGCTGTTACAACAGCTTTTGGACGTTTTACCCTGCGGAAACAGCACGGCGGAATCTGTTTTAAGGGAACGTGTGTTAAACACGAGCCTCGTTCTTTTACTGCTTTATTTATCTGTTCATTCCTTCGATTTATTTGCTTGTTAATGTTATTAGATTTACGCTAATAAAAGTAGGCAGGTTTCCCAACAGTCTTAAAACAGATTCTGTTTACACAGAATTAAAACGTTTTTATTTTGTATAATTTTTACAAGTATATTATAAGCTTATTTCTCGTCGAATAACCTGATAGAGTTTTGGTTATGAAATCAGGTTTGCAACAGTTTTTATTACAGTTTTTTAGATCGTTACTTATTTTTCGAAATCAGTTGCGTATTTAAATCAAGCTTTGATTTTAATATACACTGGTTATCTCATTGAAACCAAGAAGTGGAGTTTCTTTGAACTGATTCGAGGTACAAGCGGGATACCGAGTGATTACAGTACGTTAACTGGTTGTGTTATCTTTCAGGGATGATACACTACAAAATCCTCATCCTGCGACTACTGTTTTGTGATCCCAACCCGGTGCGCCGGTTACAAACAAAGTGGATTATCATGCAGAAAGACCTGGATAAGTTTCAATGGTCAGAACTTTTGAGGTGGAACAGAAGATGTTCTTCTATAATCACCACCTTGGGTCTTGCAGGTTTCTTGATAGAAATGTGGCCTCTAGGATCGAACCTCCTTGCCGATGGTCAAATCTCTTATGCTCTGGCTGTGCAAGCTGTGGAAGCATGGAAACATTCAGCTTCTTGTGTCACAATTTTGTTCTGATGGTTTGGTGGACCCTTTGTATAACGTGTACTGTAAGACCACAACTGCCAAAGAATTTGGGAGTCATTGGAACGCAAGTACTAGTCAGAAGATGCTGGTTACAAAGAAATTCGTGGTTATCTCGGGTTTTTGGATTACAAGATGGTTGATTAAAGAAGCAGTGGCTCAGTCCAGGTTCAGACCTGCAGGTTGGTTCTGCTACACGACATTCATGCTGAGGGAATGACCTCTGGAGTGAAAATTTTCCAAGTTGCTGTATTATTGATAAGTTACTCAAGCTGGTAAGAATTTAAAAAAACTATTGAAGCATAAGCTGAAAGAGATGAGTGTTGAAGGACTTGGTTGTTGTCTTCGTATTGAAAGAGGACAACAAGCTGGCTCAGAAAGGACACTTTATACACCTGAGTATGCCAAGGGCTAATTTGGTTGAGCATGCTGGGCATCTTCAATGGGTTTAATTCAAAGGGGAATTAAGAAGCACAAAAGGTAAGAATGACAAGAAGGTCAAAAGGGAAGTCTGAGTACCTTGTCCTAAAGCTGGGGATTGTGAATAAGAAGTTACAAGGGGACTTGCTACATCTGTGACAACCTGGTCACAGTGATGTAATTGTAAGATGACGAGCGGGCTGCGAGATCCACGTCAGGCAAATATGGTGAATGATGATGTGGGATATGTTAGCAATGGAATGTCTGGAGGTAGTTGCTATGATCTTGAGGTTAACCTGGTAGGTACTAACAACAGTGGTTGGTGGATTGATACTGGGGCAACTCGTCATGTGTGTGCTGATAAGGGTATGTTTCACTCTTTCAGAGCGGTTGACAATGGACAAAAGCTGTATATGGGCAAAGTCTGCAACTGCTGATATCAAGGGTGAAGGAGATGTTATTTTTGAAGGCATGACCATCCGAAGAGAAAAGAGCTCAAGTTGATAAGGTCTTGTATGTTCCGGGAGATTCGCCAAGTATTTGTGTCCGGTTTGGCTGTTAAACAAGTTTGGTTATCGTTTAGTCTTTGAGTCTGATAAGTTTGTTTTGTCTAAGAAATCAAATGTATAGTTGGTATAGGGTTATGCAGTGTGATGTTATGTTTAAACTCAAATGGAAGGTGGTCAAGAATGATAGCAAATTAAATTGAACTCTTCTGGCTTTACTTGGGATTGAGTCTTCTAATGTGTGGCATTGGTAGTTTGGGACTTGTAAATTTTAATTCGATGCGTCGTTTATTTATATTTATAGCATACCTAACTTTCATATTGATTCTAAATTAACAAATGTGAAAATTTGTTGAAGCCAAACTTACAAGAACTTCTTTCAAATCGGTTAATTGCGAAACAACCGATACCACTTGATATGATACATCACAGACATATGTGATTTGGAAATCTCTACCCACGAAGGGTTGGCATAAGTTCAAATTTATCACGTTTATTGATGATTGTACCAAGTTGTTGCTATGTTTACTTGTTGAAGTAAAGATGAAGCTATAAACAGTTTGTTCTATACTAAACCGAAGTAAGAATAACTTGGTAAGAAAAATCAAGGTTGTACGATGTGACAGAGGAGGTGAATACGTGTCTCCATTCGCGAGCTTTGTGCGAAACATGGAATTAGGATCACGAGTTCACTGCCTATTTCACTCTACAGCAAAACTGGTATTGCTGGAAAGGAAGAACGTACTTGAAAGAAATGGTTACATGCATGTTGATCAGTTCTGGCATGAGTCAGGACATGTCGGGGGGAAGCCATTCTGAACATCTCCTTATCTTTTAATTTAAGATACCTGTAAGAAAAGAAGAGACTCCTTTTGAATTATGGATGGGGAAAGAAAACCATCATATCAGTACTTACGAGTATGGGGCTGTTTAGCCAAGGTAGCTGTGCCAACTCCCAAGGCCCAAAAGATTGGACCTAAATCTGTGGATTGTATATCATTGGGATATGTAAGAAAGCACTGCTTTTCGTTTCATTGTAAATGTACGAAAAATAAGATATCAAAAAGAATCAATAATGGAATCCTGGGATTGCTTATTTTCTTTGAAAATTTATTGCCTTGTTTATCGAAGGGAAATGGAGGCTATTCTAGTTTTAGATTGACAAAGTTGTCCAAGATAAGAGACAAAGAGATGATAATGATCTCCAAGATGAGAGACAAGATCAAACCGAGGAAGAAGAAGTAGAACCAAGAAGAAGCAAAAGGGCAAGAAACGAGAAATCGTTTGGACCCGATTTTGTTTCTTTTATGGTAGAAAATGAACCCACATCTTACCGAGAAGCGGTAACTTCCTCGGAAGGGCAACAATGGAGAGAAGCCATCAAAAGTGAAATAGAATCTATTTTACAAAACCATACGTGGGAGCTCGTGGATTTACCTCCTGGTTGTAAAACCACTAGGCTATAAATGGATTTTCAAGAAGAAGATGAAAGCTGATGGCACCGTTGACAAATATAAAGCAAGATTGGTAATACAGGGTTTAGAAAAATGAAGGTCCTAGCACTACTTTGATACTTATTCGACGGTTACGCGAAATAACACTCGGGTTTGAATGATTAATGCTTTGCCGCTTTAAGAAATTTGGAAATTCACCAAATGGATGTGAAAACGGCTTTTCTAAATGGAGATTTAGAAGAAGAAATATATATGAACCAACCTGAGGGTTTCATAGCTCCTGGACAAGAAGGCAAGGTTTGTAGACTTGTTAAGTCGTTGTATGGATTAAAGCAAGCTACCAAAACAGTGGCATTCAAATATTTTGACCACAACATGTTAGGAGAGATGGCTTCAAAATAATGAATGCGACATGTGTGTTTTACGTGAAGGACACAAGTGCTGGATATGTAATTTTGTGTTTGTATAGCATGACTATGCTTATAAGTGTGGCAGCAAGACAAGATAATTAGATCCACTTAAAAGACATGTTGAAATCCAAGTTTGACATGATGGATATGGGTTTGGCTATTGATCCTTGGAATAAGGATATACGAAACTCATATTGGACTTGTGGTTAAGTCAAGCACTTTAACATAGGACAAAAATCTTAATACTTATATACGGGGATTCAGGCAAGCTAGAAACTCCAATTGGACCCAGGTTTGCATCTCCTATCTAAAAATAGAGCTTAGGTGTTGGCCCCTATTAGAGTTTTCAAGGATCAGTGGCATGTTATTGTACTTGATGGATCAGGTACCGACCTGACTTAGCATATCCTAGTTTAGTAGGATATGTAGGGTATAAGAGTTAATCTATTATGCACTTTGGAAAGTTAATAACGAGGTTACTTCATTTATCTGAGATACAGTCGTGATTTTGGACTGCATTATGACAGACATCCTGCCTGTTACCGAGGGGATACTAGTGATGCAAATTGGATATCTGACATATAGAATTATAGATCGACTAGTAGATATGTGTTTACACTAGGAGGGGTAACTATATCTTGGAAGTCTTCCAAAACAAACTGGTTATAGTAAGTCCTTCGATGGAATCTGTATTTTATCGCGCTAGATAATTGCGGTGGGAAGAGGCGAAAATGGCTTTCGTTCCAATTGTAGAGGACATACCAAGGTACTGGCCTAAACGGGTCATTGTAAACGGCAATTATTATCACATTTGTGACAGTAAAATCAGCCATGGAATGAGCTAAAAGTACAATGTATAATGGAAAGTCCAGACATATCCGTCGTCGACATAACTCAATACGACAACGACTCTCAACTGGAGTTATCTCAATTGACTATGTGGCGTCCAATGGATACATCGCGGATCCGTTTACAAAAAGGCTTATGCAGAGTGTTAGTAGTAAGTCGTCTAAGGAATGGGATATTGCCCTTCGAATGATGAGTTTCTTGAAGAAAACCTAACCTATGTTGACTGGGGAGTCCCAAGATCTAGGGTTCAATAGGACAACATAATCATAGAAAATGTGGGGGGACAGTCACGTCATGTGGGGGAGTATGATCTTGTTACCAACGCCCATCCTATAACAATGTGACTTGTTGAGAGGTTAAACATATGGCTTTAATGGTTCAAGATGAAATCATAAAGCATAACGATTCAAGATGAAATCTGAAAGTATATGTTTTTTAATGATTCAAGATGAAATCACCTATGTGAGAGAGAAGTGGGGTCGCTTCGAAGGGAATTGTGGGGGCGCAATTCCTAAGAGCTCTTGCAGAACCAGGCTAGTGCTCATGACCATAACGAGCACGACTATGAGGACTTGACAATGTCAGGGAGAGTCGTGTGTGAGTGTGTATTGTCGTCTACGTAAACAGAGGCTGAGTTCAAGGACATCGCGTCTACTCAGATCTAGGAGGCTAAGTGCATCTCACAAGGGAAGGTTCAAAGGGTCACACCTACCTATCCTATGCAGGACTCAACCGCAGAAATTTCGCCGAAAATTTCGAGTGTTTTCGACCGATTTCCATTCATGTGGGGGATTGTTGGAAAAATTTTAGTGAAAAATGTGTTTTCACTAAATTTGGACATAAATAATTATTAGTAAATATAATTATTAAATGTAAGGCCAGGTCGAGCCAGTATATGTCCAAAATAGAGTTAGTGTGAATGAGATATCGAGTCTCAAAGAAGAAAAGTTGGAATGGAGGAAAATGGTTAATGTCAGTTACGAGCTCGTTTGGTAACTGCAAATTAATGTGTCCTTAATTGACAATTAAATTGGCTGTTATTATTTGTTTCAAAGGTTTATAACTGTAAATTAATAGGTCATTAATTGACAATTTAATTGGCGGTTATTATTTGACTCAAATGTTTATAACTGTAAATTAATGGGTCATTATTGACAATTTAATTGGCGGTTATTATTTGACTCAAAGGTTTATAACAGAAAATTAATGAATCATTATTAAGGCATTTATTGACATTGATTGCACCATTACACCACATGCATATGAATCTCAACCATTCCAAGACAAAACAACAAGAAAAACACACAAGAGAGAAAAGCTCCATTAACAAGTTTTTTAGCAGTCTTTTCAAACAGAAGCACTCGGTTTTTCGTGATATTTCAGGCAAGTATGTCAGGTCCGGCTGTACAACAGCTTTGAACGTTGTACCCTGGGAAACAGACGTCAAATCTGTTTTAAGGGAAGCGTGTCCAACACGTGCCTCGTTCCATGACCTTTTATTGTTTTCTTATTTATCGTTCATAGTGTCTGTCTTATGCTTCTACCCAATTATGTCTGTTTTATTTTCTGTTGTTTAATTTCTGTTAATTATTATTGATTGTAATCTGATTTTATTTTAATAAAAGTGTACATGTTTCCCTACAATCTTAAAACATATTCTGTTTAACAGAATTATAAACACTTTCTTAAAATCGGATTAAATATTATTAACAGATTTTATAAACTGTTTTCTATTGAAACCAAGATTGAGTTTTTTTGGAAATCAGTTTTAATTAAACAGATTTTAACTTACAGAGAATTACAGATCTATAATGATTTTTTTTAAGCATTTGTTCATATCAGTTTATTTTGAAACCAAGATTGAGTTTATATTAAACTGATCTATTTTATTCATTGAAACCAAGACTGAGTTTCTTTGAAGCAGATCCGGTACAAGCAGATACCGAGTGATTACAGTTTGTTTAACTGTTTGTGTTGATATTTCAGGATGACTAACACTCAAACTCCTCCTACTGCGACTACTGTTGTGAACACAACCGGTGCGCCGGTTACCAACACAGTGGCTAATCATGCAGAGAAACCAAAAAAATTAAATGGTCAGAATTTTAAGAGGTGGCAATAGAAGATGTTCTTCTATCTCACCACCTTAGGCCTTGCGCGGTTCTTGAAAGAAACTGCACCTCAGGTTGAACCTCCTGCCGAAGGTCAATCCTCTAATGCACAGGCTGTGCAAGCTATGGAAGCATGGAAACATTCAGACTTCTTGTGTCACAATTATGTTCTGAATGGTTTGATATATCCTCTGTATAATATGTACTACAAGACCACGAATGCCAAAGAATTATGGGAGTCATTGGAACGCAAGTACAAGACAGAAGATGCTGGTACAAAGAAATTCATAGTAGCTCATTTTTTGGATTACAAGATGGTTGATTCAAAGAGCGTGGTCAGTCAGGTTCAAGATCTGCAAGTTTTGCTACACGATATTCATGCTGAAGGAATGGCTTTGAGTGAAACTTTTCAAGTTGCTGCTATTATTGAAAAGTTACCTCCAAGCTGGGTAGAATTTAAAAACTACTTGAAGCATAAGCGAAAGGAGATAAGTGTTGAAGACTTGGTTGTTCGTCTTCGTATTGAAAAGGACAACAAGCTGGCCCAGAAAGACACTTATACACCTGATTCTGCCAAGCCTAATATGGTTGAGCATGCTGGGTCATCTTCAAGGTTCAATTCCAAGGGAAATAAGAAAGACAAAAAGAAGAATGACAAGAAGAGCAAAGGGAAGTCTGAGTACCTTGCTCCTAAAGCTGAGATTGTAAAGCAGAAGTTCCAGGGGACTTGCTACAACTGTGACCAGCCTGGTCACCGTGCTACTAATTGCAAGATGCCGAAGCGGGTGAATCCACGTCAGGCAAATATGGTGAATGATGATGTGGATATGATAGCAATGGTGTCTGACGTGTGGGCCATGATTTCTGAGGTAAACCTGGTAGGTACTAATCATGGTGGTTGGTGGATTGATAATGGGGCAACCCGTCATGTGTGTGCTGATAAGAGTATGTTTCACTCTTTTAGAGCAGTTGACAATGGACAGAAGTAGAAATTCATGTACCGATTTTTGAATTCCCGTTATGGTATAATATTCGTGTGATATTTTCTCAAATTTTGCGTGCGTTCTGTAAATTGGCGCTGAATTTTAAAAATCAATTTCAGATCCTAGGACTTTTGCTTACGTGTGTCAAAAGTCAGGTTGAGACGACCTCAATGCGATGAGGTTTATAGTTTCAGGTGGTTGTGCTAAGAACTTAAGATGTCACTTTTTCTTTGTATCAAATTTGTAGTACGGAGTTGATGTTTACAACAAACTCGTTTTTATGGATTTTGCTAATGATCGAGTTTCCATACCAAGAACTTCCAGCCAAGTCAAGGTCGTTATAGGTGTGTTTGCAAGCAATGGAACCACTCTTATCAATGGGGGTTTAATCCCAAACAAAACCCGAGCCCGGGTCCTAGTTAAATATCCCGCGCGTCACATTAAATGTGTAGGGGTATATATATATTTAGATATTTTCTAAATATCTAAATATATATAGATATTTTCTTATTTGAAAATATCTAGTTTTATTATTTTCAATATATCTTTTTTTCTTATTCTCTCTCTATTTTCGTCTCTCTCTCTCTCTAGTTTTCTTGATTCGTGGTTCGGGTTATGAAGTGAAGTGGTAAATCGGGAACCTACAGATCCGGAAAATGTGTTGTTTCTAATTCAGACGGTGGCATCTTTAATATGCCAATGAAGGAGCTTCAACTATAGCAGATTAAAGGTGCCGCCGTTAGAATTAGATTCTGTTGAAATAATGGTTTTGCAAAATGATTTTTTGCAAACTTTGTACAAATGAGATTTATGGTTTGAAATGGGTTCGAAGCTTCTCGCCTTTTTGCTGCAGATTTTGTGTATCTATTTAATTTTAGAATTGATTTAAACTTTATCAACAAGTTATACATAATCAATTAAATAGAATATATCAAATCGTGTTTATAGAAATAACATATTTGCAAATCGGTTTATTATTTAGCTGATATTCTGTCTTGGTGATCAAGACAAGTTTTCACTATAAATTAAACCCTTCTCATTCAGTTTTGACACACGGAAAAAAACGTAACTCCTGTTACCATTCGATTTTCAGCAAGCCTTTCGATCAGAGACGCAAGATACTTCCGTGATTTTTTAGGCAAGTTTGTCAGGTCCGGCTGTACAACAGCTTTGTACGTTATACCCTGGGAAACAGACAGCCAATCTGTTTTAATGGAATCGTGTTAAACACGAGCCTCGTACCACGACCTTTTACTGCTTTCATTTATTTATCATTCATAGTGTGCTTCTACCCCATTCTGTCTGTTATTTATATTTCTAAATTTTATTTTCTGTTAATTTAATTTATTTTCTGTGCAGAAAATGAGATTTATGGGCCGAAATGGGTTCGAAGCTTCTGAACACATGCAAGCCCGCGTGACCTGCGGACACGAATGCGGCTCCGAAAGCTCGCCTTTTTGCTGCAGATTTTGTGTATCTATTTAATTTTAGAATTGATTTAAACTTTATCAACAAGTTATACATAATCAATTAAATAGAATATATCAAATCGTGTTTATAGAAATAACATATTTGCAAATCGGTTTATTATTTAGCTGATATTCTGTCTTGGTGATCAAGACAAGTTTTCACTATAAATTAAAACCCTTCTCATTCAGTTTTGACACACGGAAAAAAACGTAACTCCTATTACCATTCGATTTTCAGCAAGCCTTTCGATCAGAGACGCAAGATACTTCCGTGATTTTTCAGGCAAGTTTGTCAGGTCCGGCTGTACAACAGCTTTGTACGTTATACCCTGGGAAACAGACGGCCAATCTGTTTTAAGGGAATCGTGTTAAACACGAGCCTCGTACCACGACCTTTTACTGCTTTCATTTATTTATCATCTTCTCGTCTTACCTCATTCTGTCTGTTATTTATTTTTTTGTATTTTATTTTCTTTTAATTTAATTTATTGTATTATAATTCAATTTTATTTATAAAAATGTAACAGTTTCCCTACAGAAACAACACGTGCTTTGGAGCAGGCGAGTAGGATATTAGGTATAAAGATTGAAGTGAAATTAAAATTTAGATGAGCTAGATTTTATAAGAGGTTTTATGAATTACATAGTAATTTATGCCGGTGTTAGGAGTTAAGTTATTGTTTTCAACATCTTATAAAATGAAGCTCTTTTTCTTGTAGGGGTTATTGTTTCGGCTTATATGTGGCCTTATGAGCTTATTTGATTGCAAGCCCTAATTTTCGGGCTTATTTTGATATTTGTTGGCTTATATAAGTTTATTACGATATGATAAACTTATATAATCTCATAACTCTTAAAATAAGCCAGAAAATTGGAGCTTATGACATATAAGTAGAAGTCAAATAAGTTTATAAGTCCGCATAACAAACGCCCCTTACAAAAACCATCAAACTAAAACATTAGAAGCAGAATTGCATTTGTAGTGTGATCTTGGTCTCATTTCCTATGACAAGTAATCTGTAATGGGACTGACGGGTCAAAATATGACCCATTTACAACATGACCGAAAACCTATTATTCGCTGCTTGTATAATGTATTCCATCCCATATGATCATAATCGGAGGATCATTACACGATCCTACCAATAACTCTTTCCCGTTTTCGCTTACTCTTCCTCCACATCCAACGTGTATGTTGTAGTTGTGCTTTCCGCCATAGCCACAATCCTACATTTTCAACAAACCATATAATTATCAAACCACGAAATAAAAAACTGTATATCATCATCAACTCTTTATATTCATTAAATGTACACTTGTCACCAAATTAATGTACGTAAAGTGACGTACAAAAACATAGAAAACGTATAAAAAACGTACGAAAACATACAAAAACATAGAAAAATGTGCGAAAACGTGTGACCAACGAGCGAAAATGTGCGAAAACGGGTGAAAACATGCAAAAACTTTCAAACACGTACGAAAACCTATAAACCAAAAATTTGGACCATTTACCCGTTTGACCCGAGACCATTTGACGTGTGTCCATTTTGCCCGTGTTCGTTTGACCTGGATTTTAAAAACCGCCCGTTTGGCCTGCGCCCGTTTGACCCGTTGCTCGACCCCGCCCAACGCGCCCACTTTGCCATCCATAATATTTACCTTGCTTGACTAATTGTGTGTGTATCTCGCTCTATAGATATCAACATACGTGATGGCGGCCTCATGAAGTTCCTTATGTAGTTGGTTCATGAGGTCTTTTAACTTGCGGCTAAAGAACCTGGCTAGCTTCTCAAATGAATTAGCACATCTGGTTTCATCCCTCTGTTCAGGCTTGGTTGGTAAATGCACATCCTATCAGCAAAAATCCTAAAGTATCTCCCTCCTCACTATTATGCACATCCTATCAGCAAAAATCCCAAAGTATCTCCCTCCTCACTATTATGCACATCCTATCAGCAAAAATCCGAAGATGTAAGAACTACAACTATATGCAGTAACTGAGACACAATTCGCACCTTAACTACTGTTCTGAATTGACCCAGGATTTCAAGAATGAACGCTTTGACTTGATCGATAGATAAGTTTAGCAACAACCCACCCGTTAAATCATTTTGCCCGATATCAAATGTGTATAAACCACGTGAAAAAGCTTCTGGTTGTGGAACTAATCCCTTGAAGACCCCAATCTCATCGTAATCTTGATTTATATAAATATGAAGTGTTACCTTTTTGAATAACTTGAGGAATTACCTATAAAGTCGATGACTAGACGGCCATCAGAGTACCTACCAACCGGATGATGGAAAAACGTCTCCCCATTGGATGGAGGAGGCGGTCCAAACGAAGTCTTGTTCCATTGGATAAACCATTAGATTCATGAGTATGTCAAGACGAATAATGAGGATTATAGGACGTATGCCAATGTTAACATTCATCAACAGTTTTGGGAAACCGCACTGCTCTTTGATGCATTTTTTTCTATTTGCCACCCCATGTATGTCAAGACGAATAATGAATTAACGCTCAGAGTCGCTAACTACTTCTTAGGAAAGGTGTATTGTGAAATAAGAAATCCTCTCAATGGAAGATGGGTAGCACTAACAAGTTCTTCTTTAAGTTTGCTTGAAATAAGAAATCCTCTCAAATCCTCAGTTTTGAGTTCAAACTTAGCTGGTGTTCACCATAGATGCAGCTTATCTTCTTCACTTGTATGGTTTGGCTATTTACTGTTTCAAATTTCTATAGTTACTTTGTTTTTTTCACTCTACTTTTTAACTTATTTATATCATTGTGTTTGGGATCTGCTCATCCAAACTGCTGATCTGATTATCTATTCAGCTTATTTCAGAAGTGGTTTTGACAAGCAAACTAATCTTGATTTGAAAGCATCATTGTAGACGAAATAATCTTGATTTAAAAAAAGCCTTTTTTATGTTTCTTTGGGTTACCCGCATCTATGTACAACAGTTGCGTGTCACGCATCAATGTCAAGCTGAGTTAACCTGCAAACTTTCTTGCGTTTATAGAAATAGTCAAGATATCAAGTTAACCTGAGTGGAGCCATCTAAGCCATCAGGCGAAGAAGTGAAAAAGGGAAGCCATATTTCTACGCGAGTCCCTCCAGCTCCAAGAGGAAACACCCGTAACTTTCTAATTTATCTCGGGCTACAGTTAACCCTGCTACAAAATTCCATGTCATGTTGTCTTCAACCATACCTTTGGATAGAATATCTAATCCAGATGGCGTCAACGAACGCATTTGTGTCTGAAAAAATAAATTAAATGTCGACAGTTTATATCTTTTTCGTATTTGACCCAATTTTCACCTTGTGGGTCCATCTTCATTCCTTGGGCATGGATAACTACGTATTAAGCAGAGGTAACAATTCGACCTATTGACTGATGAATGGGTCGTTTCAGGTCAATCGGGTAAAACAAAACTCACCATGTAATGCATATCAGGTCCATCGTCGTCAATTATGATAAGAGCATGCCAGCTGGAGCTGAGGTTGACACAATCTCAACCATTTCTCCTACTTATAAGTCATAACCCGAGAACCGAGTTCTAGTTTGACCTAAGCCTCCAGTAATGGTTCTAGTCATTCAAAGGTAAGCTATGATAGTGAAACTTTCAACCAACCTCATTCTCGGTTATAACCAAGAGAGTGTTTGAGATTTGCTTACTTACTCTGCTTATCTGTTAGGTTTAAGCAGATAAGCAGTTAGGAGAGTTTGGATAATCCATACTGCTTCTGCAAATTATCTGCTTATTTTGAGGTAGAGTAAGCACTTTTCAATAAGCAAGTTGGAGCTTGCGATAGTGTTAGTTTCAGATGAAACTTTTAACATTACCTAATTATCCTTGTACCCAGCCCAAAACTCCTTAAAAAGAGATATGTAGCCCTCTAACATCCTTCACTCCTCAAAAGACTGATATAAGATAAACTTGAAATAAGCAAATCCAAACACAATTCCCTGAACTTAACTACTTCTGCTTATAAGTGGATACATAAGCAGAAAAAATGAGCAATCCCCAACAACTATTTTCTATTTACAAACTTGATAAAACTCCTAAATTTATAGTCTTCCAACCACCAAATGCCAATACTAGCAATACGTAGCATTGTATAAAGAACGCTAGAAGCTAGTTGTTTAAAAACGCTCCCAAAAGCTCGCTGCCAAACTGTGCTTGACGATGAGCTTTTTGGAGCATTCTAGAGTGTTTAGCATTTAAAAAATGATGCGTGTTCGGCAACAGGCGTTTAGCTTTTGGATAATTTGTTTAAACGAGGTATGCGTACCCGTGCGTTGCACACAGGTTGTGTGCAGTAGTTATGTGCGGAATGTGTTGTATCGTTGGGGTTGTGAAATGACCCATCCAATGCGCACGGATTGCGTGCATTTGTTGTGTGCGTAATGTGTTGACGTCTAAGATTGTTTGATAAGTAGTTGTCGGTACACAAAGTATAAACGGTTGTCTTATATGTTTTATTTAAACATTTAGACCCGAGCGATACACCGGCTGTGTTATTTGATTTTAAAAATGAACTTTTTGTTACGTCTGTAACATCCGTCAATTTTCAGAATTTTAAACGACTATTTTAAACTTTGACTTTTCGGATCTGACTTGACTTTTTGACTTTTGATATTTTATTGTCACATACCAATATATGTTATTATATGGCTTTTTCATTTAGCATAGTTTTCTTTATCGACTATATAGGTAAACTTGGTTTAAAAAAAATATGCTTTTCACTTTAATTAAGTTGATTGCTTCATGTTTTCAATGGTGAAAGTCAGATTATTCGAAACGAGTTTCCATCTACAGAGAAGAAGGGGGGTTCCTGAAACTCTAACGACCCAGTAAATTGTGTGTATGGGCATCACACGTCAACGAGAATAAATAAAATGGATGTATATTTGGAAGAATATTTAAATATTAATACTAAAAGTAGAAAATGGGGGGGGGGTTTAGAAAGTGTGGGGTAGGATGTTAGTGGTTATAGGATGAATAAATAAAAGTCAGTCCAATATTAAACATAGATAAATTTTTGGCCCTCCTAACAACAAGTGTCCAAGTCCGCCACTATTCGTTGTTCCATGTTGAATCTTAAAGATTTTGCATCATATTTTTGGTTATTAGTAACCGTTTGATAAACAAATTAATGTAATATTTATAATGCATTTAGATTCTCTAATCTTCTTCTCTTGGGCTCTACTCGTTTGTTTTGCTCAATAGAGGGCAAATTAATATACAACAGTCCATTCAACAAATGTTGAGCTAAAATGAATTTCGAGTCAGTGTTGAAAGTTAATAATTTTATATTTAAACCGTTGGAATACAAAAATGTCCCTATTCAGCAAGCGTTTGGGTTCTGAGTCTCGTCTAGGTACAATACTAAGCATCATTCGGGTTCCAATGTTGTTGAAATTTTAGGTTGTGTACCATGAACGTAAACTCTACCTGGATTATGAGTTCATAATCGATTTACGTAAAATATGTATCAGTGTTATTTATTGTGATAATCCTGTGAAACACATTATAGTCTTTCTATCATATGTTGTTATGAAAACATACAGACAGTAATAGCATGTTTGGTAAAACTACAATTAAAAGAACAAGCACATAAATATGAGCAGATAAAAAAGTAACCTAACCAATAGCAACGCATGGAGTCGATTTTTCGATACAAGTTTGCAAAGCAAATATATGAAAGAAAAATAACAAACTTCATAATGCAGTGTGCCAGCAATCACTACACATCTCAAACTTACACTGATCAAGCGAACCCATGGTTCTCGCTTCAGTATAACTGAATAAACAAAATAGGAAAGTAAAAATTAAAGGACTCATAATTTATGTTTACAAGTAAAAAGTAGATAATAAAATAACATATTGGTTTATTTCAGCAATATCTTTCGGGATATACCTTATCGGTGTCGGCATTTCCCACATTTCCATTTTTGGTTGCAGGTTTTGTTAATCAAATCATGTGCGATATAGAAAGAGCAAAAACAAATCAGAACAAGACCGATGGAAGCTTCAATCTCGATGTTATTCTAATCACACTTTCCTTCTACTCTCACGCTCCTCCCAATACCACGGAGAGATCACGTTTTTGCCTTTTCTCTTCACTCACTCATTACCACTGACCATTTTCATTACCCATGCATGGGAATACAAAGGCTCTTCAGGAATACATGCTCTTCTGTAATTAAGTTACATACGAATATGTGGAATACCGATATGCTCATGACTAGGACGAATATGTTTCCAACGTGGGGAGATCAAATGCTTCGCCACCAATACGCGGAGGCACCTGATCTTCTTCTAACAGCCAGTATGTGAACATTACCAACAAGATATTCTAGTTGGGGAATGTAACCCAAATTGTTGTTTTCTTTGTGTCCAAACTGGTGGTAGTACTTCCGTTCCCAAGACACTTGGTCGTATTCTCATTACCCATAATCTCAATTTCCTTTGAGTCTGTATTCGAAAACGAAAAGACGCATAGACGGTCCCTTCCAACAGTCCCCAAATTCCATTTATTCATCCAATTTTGGTATGGCGGTTTTTTTAAAACCTCCTTTGGATAAATCAAAAGAAACAATTACAAAATTGTCGATATCTTATCATCCAGTGAAGCGCCCCAATACCAAGGATATACCATTCCCCCTCACAAATATTCATAATCTGATTCTACAACAGCAAATCCTGCCCCAATGTTTGTCTAAGTGGTCTCCAAATGTTTGTTTCAATTCTAACATAGAACCACGTTAAACTCTAGGGAGGTCATTAGATTGCAACGGTGTCACTATAACAACCTTATAAATCATCTATAGATAATCATAGCCAAAACCTGACCATATACTGCGACAACGATAATCACATCAAGGATATTTATTAGTTCTTTCAACCTCGCGAGTAGAGGGGGGGATTAACGACGAAAAAAATTAGTAATCGTACCAAGAGATGCATACAAGACCAATTAGAAGAACAAGAAGTTGACACGACATTACTCCCAAATAGAAACAATCATGGACACCTACTACTAGCAGCCATCGGAAACATGAGTTCTTGTATCTCCAAGATTCATTAGAATGTCCTCTTAATCTGAGATTTTAACAAAACGAGGACTCGAGATTAAGGAATTCCATGACTTACATACACTTTTGCAACCGGATGAATCGTTACTTGCAATCTTAGAGTAAAATCTCTTCATGATATCACACAGACCAAAGCTCTTCCATTGAAAGTTACCGTTGGCTATAGACTAATCGTAGCTAGGTTTGGAATTGGGAATGAATAAAAACAGTCGAGACTCTCCTTTTATACATTCACATTGTCGTTAATTCTTTTTATTTGGGCTGCATAAATGGATTCGGCTCACAACAACCATAGTACCTATACAAATTTTGCAACTAGTTATAACCTCGCACGCAAAAACGGGCTTTTACATAAATATCAAATAGAGTTTAAACTGTTAAATAAGCTACGCACCACCACCACTAAGGGTTGAGCATGGTGCAGTTTCTATAAAAAAAGAAATCTCACGCAACCACATTTTAAACGGTTTCCGGTTTTTAAACGGGTTTTTTTCTTTTATATAGCCCGCCCCATCAATTATGACTAAATAATTAATGCAGGTTTTTAGTCAAAAACATTATACGATGTTTATTCACGACTTGCTAATCAAATTCATATGAACATTTCAAAATTAAATAAACAAAAAATAAGCTTCAATTAACATAACAAATACATTTACAGAAACAACAATAAGTATCCCGGCTCTACACGAACTATATTACATGTTTTTCAAGAGCACCAGCGCCGAAAACAATCTCTGTCCACCCGAATCACTTATAAAATCTATCAGAACGCAACAAGATGTAGCAAACACAATGCAATGCAACAATTTGCTAGCTTCGGGTATCTTCTGTTCCACATTTTGGCGGACTCCGCCTTATGATTTCCACAGAGCTTTCATCACTTGTGATAACTTGATATGTTCGAGATTTACCGAATCCCGCAAGATTTACAAGTTTCCTCTGTCAACCTTTACATGAATATTGAACCATTTCTTCTTCTTTACTCGATCTCTTTAAAGACGGCTTATTGGTGGCCATCTTTCTTTCACCTCCTTGATGCCACTTTCCTGCTTCTTCTACTTTTACGACCACTACTACCACTACTTGTACGCTTCATTGGTGGAGCTGTTGTATAGGAGGCATGTATCTCATTTCTTTCTTTAAGAAGGTCATCAATCTACAAATGTCAAAACCTCAATGAGTTGATCAAGATCTATATTCTTCTTGAGAGGAAATATTGCCATACCCGAGTCCAAACTACCAACTTTGAAATTATGTTACCCGGTTATCAATTTTTGGTTAATTACTTTATAGAACCGAGTTTCATTTATCCAACTTATAGTTATGGTTATCTAGATATTTAAAAAACTAGTCAAATAACTACAAAGTGGTGATTAACCATAGGCTATTTTCCCAAGTTTAATAATCAGAGGGATGTATCTGTCAAGTAAGGTAAGGATGGCGACATGTAACTTATAACCCAAATTGACCCATTGTAAATTATAATAACTGGTTGGACTTTTTTGAAGTTACCTCTCGCATTTCTTGAGCATATCTACTAGTCATCTCTGTGAATTGCGCAAGAACCTGTTATATACAAACATTTTATAAGTCTAACCATAAACAGCGAATGTATGCATGCCGGCTTTTATCTCGTGTAGTTCACATGGCTGAAATCCATCAAGTTTTTTGAAAAAAGCAGCATCCAGATCCTTTGCAGATGCCATCTGTAGCCAACAGACATGAAATTAAAGAGAATAAGATTATAGAAAATGACGCACAACTACAATTACATATGTCTTATTCAAAATGTACTTACGGAGTTAGATGGTTTATCCAATCGATAAACTGGGAAACCCAGAAAATACATTCCAGCAGATGACACCTTCCCTGTTTTTGCACTATCTTCCTGCAACGGGAGTGACGAAATAGTATAGTTTATATAAACTTTTTAAAAGTTGTATGAAGATAATTCTAGCAGTAACCTAGTAGTAATAAGTAAAAACTACTTAACAAGTAGTAGTAATAAGTAAAAACTATACCTGCAGTGCAAGATTCAATCCGCCGTTTTCTTGCTGATCAAAATATAAAAGCTGCAAAAAGTTAAAGCCTTTGGCTAATACAGGACCAAATAAAATCCGTGTATTATTCAGGTTAAAAGAGAACAGAAAGTGGCGCATGATGTGTGCTGATTCCAATAAGTCGTTATTTGTATCTGCAATATTTAGACTATCCTTATATTACAAGTTACAAACCTTGAACTTGCTCTTATCTGATGATTGCACACGACAAACTAGTCCAGCCTGTGCTTCCTTTTCTGTTATTGTAACCGAATAAAAATGAGCACATTGCTTCTCAACCTGTACAAAAACGCAAATATTTCATAAGAACGATTAAATTTATAGAAACTGCAAAAGAATGAAGCAGTAGCCTACCTTTTTAACGATGGGCTGCCCTAAAGCAATTGGCTGAATAGTAACTGTTCCATTTAAGGCCTCCTCCAACACAGTGGCAGATACGGTTGTTTTTATCAGCACTCCAAGTTTGCTTCAACAATATGCATTGTATAGAAACATCAGCTTCAGTAATAACGAAGAAAAAAATTCATTCATAAGAGTTATGATGTCAAAAAAGACCTAAAAATTGCGGCAAACATGGTATTCATTGCGCCTAAACTTGAAAGATATAGTTCCAAATCTTGGTTTTCGCTTGCCACAGCCTGCGCCCATGCCAATTATGTTAGCATAAACTACGTAAATGTATCCATAGATCCTACATAAAGGTAAATTTTAGATATCCTACATAACATATAAATGGTTGACGAGAATTTGACCTTAAAACCAGCAGTGTCGTATTAATGACGTTTATCTGGATCCGACAATATGTTATAGGAAAAGGTTATCTCGTTAAACATATCAGTTGCTTTAGGGTCATTCGCATTCTTGTCAGGATGGTACCTTGGATACATTATCAAAAAAGAAATAATTATAAATCAGCATTTCAAACGTATCCGTACTTATATCTACTAAATGCAGACACTGCAGAATGCAGCTAAAACTAGCAACCCCCTATCTCAAAAGACGAGCATAAAGAAATAGAGACTGATAAACACGTCATTTATTCAGTTATTTGTAGAATTAGTTTTATCTTGACCCGATAGGCGGCTTGAAATTTGCAAAACTAAGTGATATGTGAAAGAGTATATTGCCAAAATGAGAATGTTGTTTGACATTAAGCATGTCTTTGTCATCAAACTAGTCACAGATTCTAACCGGTTCTTTAAAAAAACTCTAATACAAAACATTCACTTAATCAAAGAGTTCAAACCCGAAATAATTTCAATAGAATTTGGTTCAAATGAGAAATAACGTCATTCAAACAAAGTGCAATATATAAAATTATTAACTTGTGCCTGCTTTGAGTTGAGAAAAGTGGACATAAAACTTGGATAAAGTCCGAAATCTTTGTCACTCGCGGCCTCCGCCCCCCCCCCCCTCCCCCCTCTCTTAACAATACAGTTGGGCATATAATTTACTTCCGCATTATGTTTACGGGCAAAATAATTTACATCGCTTATGTTCTACGGGCAAATAGTTACAACTTACAACCAATATATGTTATATATGGCTTGTTTCATTTAGCATAGTTTTCTTTTATCTACTATATATGTAACTTGGTTTAAAAAAAATATGCTTTTCACTTTAAATAAGTTTGATTGCTTCATGTTTTCAATGTGAAAGTCAGATTATTCGAACGAGTTTTATCTACAGAGAAGAGCATCTTAAACTTTGATAAATTTGGCCCTCCCACAACAAGTGTCCAAGTTCCGCCACTATTCGTTGTGTCAGGTTGAAACTTAAAGATTTTGCATCATATGTTTTGGTTATTAGTAAGCCGGTTTTGATAAACAAATTAGTTGTCAATATTTATAATGCATTTAGTTCTCTAGATCTTCTTCTTCTTGGGCTCTATCTCGTTTGTTTTGCTCAAATTGGGAAGAGATTATATATACAAACATGTCATTCAAACAAAGTTGAGCTAAAATGTATTTCGAGTGAGTGTTGAAAGTTTAATATTTTATTATTTAAACCGATCGAATACAAAATGTCTATTCAGCAAAGCGTTTGGGTTCTGAGTCTCGTCATGTCCTGAACTGGTTCGACTTCTTTTATGTACATTACTGAAGCATCATTCGGGTTCCAATGTTGTTGAAATTTTGGTTGTGTACCATTGAAAGTAAACTCTACCTGGATTATGAGTTTCTTAATCGTTGTTATGTAATATGTAAGTGTTATATTTGAGTATGACTTGGAACATATTTAGTTTCTATCATATGTTGTTATGAAGAACAACAGCAGTAAAGCATGTTTGGTAAAACTAGCATTACAAAGAACAAGCACATAATTTGACCAGATAAAAAGTTCCCTAGCAGAAGCATGGAGTCGATTTTCGATACAAGTTTGCAAAGCAAATATATGAAATAAAAAATAACAAACTTCATAATGCAGTGTGCAATCACACACATCTCAAACTTGACACTTGATCGACGAACCCATGGTTCTCGCTTTAGTTAACTGATAAATCAAATAGGAAAGTATAATTTAAGGCTCATAATTTATGTTTACAAGTAAAAAGTAGATAATGAAATAACATTGGGTTAATTTCTGCATTCTTTTCGGATATCCCTTATCGGTGTCGGCATTTCCCTCCATTTTTGGTTGCAGTTTTGTTAATCAAATCATGTGCGATATAGAAAGAGCAAAAAACAAATCAGAACAAGACCGATGGAGCTTACAAATCTCGATGTTATTCTATCACTTCTTTCCTTCTACTCTTCACGCTCCTCCCAATACCATCGGGAGAGATCACGTTTTGCCTTTTTCTCTTCACTCTCCTCATTACAACTACCATTTTCATTACCCATGCCATGGGGAGATACAAGGCTCTTCACGAATACATGCTCATCGTAATTATAGTTACATTCCGAATATGTGGATAACCGGATATGCTCATGACTAGGACGGATATGTTCATCGTGGGGATGATCAATGCTTCGCACCAATACCGGAGCACCTGATCCTTCTTCTAACAGCCATATGTGAACATTACCAGACAAGATATTTCTGTGGGGAATGTAACCCAAAATTGTTGTTTTGTTTGTGTCATAACCTGGTGGCAGTAACTTCCGTTCCCAAGACACTTGGTCGTTTCTCATTACCCATATCTCAATTTCCTTCAAGTCTGTATTCGGAAAACGAAAGACGCATAGACGGTCTGTCACAGTCCCCAAATTCCATTTATCATCCAATTTTGGTAGGGCGGTTTTTTTAAAAACCTCTTTGGATAAATCAAAAGAAACAATTACAAAATTGTCGATATCTTGATGCAACCAGTGAAGCGCCCCATTGCATAGGATACCATTCCCCTCCAAATATTCATAATCTGATTCTACAACAGCAAATCCCCAAATGTTTGTCTTAAGTGGTCTCCAAATGTTTGTTTTCAATTCTAACACGTTAAACTCTAGGAGGTCATTAGGATTGCACCGGTGTCCTATTACAACCTTATAATCATCTATAGATGAATCATAGCCAAAACCTGACACATATACTGCGACACGATAATCATCATCAGGATGATTTATTAGTTCTTTCACCTCGCGAGTAGAGGGATTAACGACTAAAAAATTAGTATCGTAACAAGAGATGCATACAAGACCATTAGAAGAACCAAGAAGTTGACACTCATGTACTCCCAAATAGAAACAATCATGACACCTACTACTAGCGCCATCGGAAACAATGATTCTTGTATCTCCAATTTCATTAGAATGTCTCTTAATCTGAGATTTAACAAAACGAGGACTCGAGATTAAGGAATTCCATGACTTACATACACTTTTGCATCGGATGAGATCGTTTACTTGCAATCTTAGGAGTATCTCTTCATGAATATCACGACCAAGCTCTGTCATTGAAAGTACCTTGGCTTTAGACTAATCGTAGCTAGGGTTTGGAATTGAATGAATAAAAACAGTCGAGATCTCTCCTTTTATACATTCACATTGTCGGTTAATTCTTTTTATTTGGGCTGCATTATGGAGTTCGGCTCACAAACCATAGTACCATACAAATTTGCAACTAGTTATACCTCCACGCAAAAACGAGGCTTTTACATAAATCAAATAGAGTTTAAACTGTTAAATAGCTACGCACCACCACCACTAAGGGTGAGCATGGTGCGGTTTCTATAAAAAAAGAAACCTCACCGCACCACATTTTACGGTTTCGGTTTTACGGGTTTTTTCGGTTTTTGCCCGCACCATCACTTATGACTTATATAATTAATGCAGGTTTTTGTCAAAAACATATGACGATGTTCGTTTCACGACTTGCTAATCAAATTCATATGAACATGTCTAAAATTAAATAAACAAAAAATAAGCTTCAATTAACATAACAAATAAATTTACAGATACAATAAGTATCCCGGGCTCTACACGAACTATATTACTTGTTCAAGAGCACCAGCGCCGAAAACAATCTCTGTCCACGAATCACTTATAAAATCCTATCTGAAACGCAACAAGATGTACAACACAATGCAATGCAACAAATTTGCTACTTCGGGTTTCTCTGTTCAGCATTTTGCGGACTCCGCCTTTGTTTTCCACAGCTTCATCTCTTGTGAAACTGAAATGTCGAGATGTTACCAAATCCCGCAAGATTTAGCAAGGTTTCCTCTTGTCAACCTTTACATGAATATTGAACCATTTCTTCTTCTTTACTCGATCCTTTAAAGACGGCTTTTGGTGGCCATCTTCTTTCACCTCCTTTGATGCACTTCTACTTCTACTTTTACGACCACTACTACTACTACCACTACTACTACGCTTCACTGGTGGAGCTGTTGTATAGGAGGCATGTATCTCATTTCTTTGTTTAAGAAGGTCATCAATCTACAAATGTCAAAACCTCAATGAGTTGACCAAACTATCAACTTTGAAATAATGTTACCCGGACACCCGGTTATCAATTTTTGGTTAATTACTTTATAAAACCGAGTTTCACTTATCCAACTTATAGTTATGGTTATCTAGATATTTACAAAACTAGTCGAATAAGTACAAGTGGTTAACCACCATAGGCTATTTTCCCAAGTTTATTAATCAGAGGGATGTATCTGTCAAGTAAGGTAAGTAAGGATGGCGACATGTAAATTATATAACCCAAATTGACCCATTGTATATTATAATAACTGGTTGGACTTTTTTGAAGTTACCTCTTGCATTTCGTGAGCATATCTACTAGTCATCTCTGTGAATTGCGCAAGAACCTGTTATATACAAACATTTTATAAGTCTAACCATAAACAGCGAATGTATGCATGCCGGCTTTTATCTCGTGTAGTTCACATGGCTGAAATCCATCAAGTTTTTTGAAAAAAGCAGCATCCAGATCCTTTGCAGATGCCATATGTAGCCAACAGACATGAAATTAAAGAGAATAAGATTATAGAAAATGACGCACAACTACAATTACATATGTCTTATTCAAAATGTACTTACGGAGTTAGATGGTTTATCCAATCGATAAACTGGGAAACCAAGAAAATACATTCCAGCAGATGACACCTTCCCTGTTTTTGCACTATCTTCCTGCAACGGGAGTGACGAAATAGTATAGTTTATATAAACTTTTTAAAAGTTGTATGAAGATAATTCTAGCAGTAACCTAGTAGTAATAAGTAAAAACTACTTAACAAGTAGTAGTAATAAGTAAAAACTATACCTGCAGTGCAAGATTCAATCCGCCGTTTTCTTGCTGATCAAAATATAAAAGCTGCAAAAAGTTAAAGCCTTTGGCTAATACAGGACCAAATAAAATCCGTGTATTATTCGCAAACCATAAACGATTTATTTCCAGATCATAATATTTCTAATAGACTTGATAAGAAAGAAGGAAGCCATTAAAAGGGCCTTTGTTTTGTTTAATATTTAAGGATGTAAAAGTGTAGTTCATAGCCAAGAGTATATATATATATATATATATATATATATATATATATATATATATTTATATGAATTCGGTTTTCGGTTCGATTTTCGGTTATGATTGTCATACCCATATCCAACCCGAGAACCGAATTAGTAGTTTGGTTCGGTTCGGTTTTGACAAATTCGGTTCGGTTATTAGTCCGGTTCAGTTTCGGTTTTTGGTTTTTCTGCTCACCACTAACTAACATAATACATGACAACTTGTTTTACCTAAAAGATGCGACAACCACCTAATACCCAATTTTTACCTGCTAACCACCCACCACCACCATAAGGGTGAGCATGGCGCGGTTTCTATAAAAATAGAAACCGCACCGCACCACATGAGACAACCTGCGATTTTCGAAATTCTAAATGACTATTTTACCCTTTCACTTTTGGGTCCGAGTTGACTTTTTGACTTTTAATATTTTATTGTCATAGAAAAATAATTACCGCGTAACCGATAATTTTTCAGAACTAATTGTAATAATAAATCATAATTATTATTACATATTTCTCATTTATAAATTTTTTTTTAATTTTTTTTCGCTTGAAAACGAGAATATCTCGTTACTTTTTGAAAACCGAACACAACGCGTACCGACACGAAGATAATTAAATTATATTTAATTATCACCTTTTATTAAATAAAAATATTTAATAAATTATTTGTCATTTTATTCAGAACGTTATTAAAAATGCAAGTTATTCAAGTTAAAAATATATTATCTCGAACAAAGTTGTCCAATAATATATCTAATAAATACAACTAACTTTTTAAATAAATGTTATCAAAACAATTATGAAATAAAGTCACGTAAATGACTCAATTTTATAGGGAAAAATGATCTTGGAACACAATGGCGGAACTATTCCTAGTCTGTCTTGAAATCACCCTTTAAAACTAGCATAACAACAAGTCCCTGAGCCCTAATAGATCTCACAAAACATACAATTACAAGTGGTCCCTTGCGATTAGTTTACACCTCGAGCCCAAATAATAATGTTTAGATTTCGGTGAATATGGTCGTATATATATTCGTTACGAAGCTAATTTAATAATCTAGTGACTTTTATAAAAATTATATTGTTACGGATAAAGTATATAATTTTTACGGACTAAAAACTAGTAATTTTGAAAGAAATGAAAAGAAAAGAAAAGATAATTCCTCCTCCCTTTCTTTTCCAACTATAAATACCACAACCTCCTCATTTCACCTCATTTTCCACTTCCCATTTTCTTCATTCTAGAGAGAGAAAGAGAATTCGCTCCTCATTCTCTCTAGAACCACCACCACCACCCTCTCTACTCCACTTCGGTCCACCCAGAGCCGCGAACCACCATCCACCAAAATTCTACCGTCCGCCCGTCGCCGGGCCACCACCTACCGCCGCCAAAAAACTTTTCCGGCCAGTTTTCCGCCCACCCTCCGCCGCCGAAAAACTTTTCTGGCGAGTTTTCCGACCAAGTCCTAAAAATGCTTCCAATCACCCGATCTATCCGATCTACTTGACCACGCGCCGCCACACGCCTACCGGAATGTTTAGGCGAGTGTCGTGGTGACGTGAGGGCATCCGAAATATCGACTTTTGTTGTGTTTTTCGTTCGGGTCAGCGGCTGTACGCTGAGTTCGCGCCGTAGTAGTGGTAGACCCAACTCTTCGGTGTTGTTGTAAGTCTTCGTTTAATTGTGTTTTGTTATTTTGTTGTTTAAATGTGATGAAATCCATGGGACACTTGCGTTAGACTAGTTGGTGGCTAGTTGATTGATCGGCATGAAGGCCGTGTATAGGTTAATTAGAAAAAAGAGTATTGTAAGCGAATATTTGGTCGAAAAATAATGTTGGTACGTTTTGGTAATAATCGACTAAAATAGAAAGTTTAGCACGTATTTCGGGGTCTGAGGACACTATATGTGAAAATGTATTTTGATTTTGATAATATCTGAAAGAAGGTATTTTTTGTGAGCGTTCGTAAATTGAAAAAACAAAAAAAGAAAAAAAAAAAAAGAAAAAAAAAAAAAAAAAAAAGAAAAATAGAAAACACAAAGAAAAAAACAAAAACATAAAAAAAGAAAAAAAAAAAAAAAAAAAAACAAAAAAAAAAAAAAAAAAAAAAAAAATAAATAAAAAAAAAAAAAAAACCCCCGTAACTCTTAAAAACGAAGAAGTTATAGCAAATTAAGTTCGGAAAATACATGTTAAAATTGACAACTATTTTAGGCAAAAATAGCTGCTGGTCTAATTTTCAACGTCAATTTCGGGCACTTTTGAGTTTGTTTCAGCCTTCCGTCGAAACACGAAAGTTGTTCGGAGCGACGTTTACCTAAAGTTACCTTTTAGTCAAACTTACGAAAGTGTGATTTAGCGGGTCAAAACGTTGGTCAAACAGAAACAGTTTTTATAAAATTTATATTGCATCAGATTCAATAAGAGGGCATTTTGGTCATTTTTTGTCGAGATCCAAGTCTCGGCCAAAACTAAAAAGTCATCTGGAATGTCGTTTCCGATAAAGTCTCTTTTTACTCCGAGTCGTGAAAACGTGATTTAGTGGCTCGTTTGGTACGGGTCAGATTTGGGTCAAAATCTATAAAAGATGTAAAAAGACATATAAAGACCTATATAAAGTCTTACTAATTGCAAAATTTAAATAAAAATGATAAGTATTAAAAATATACTTAGGTGTTTATAAATTATCAATTATGGTAACTTTCCTAAAATAAAAAGTTTCCGAAAATAGAAAGTCTTCTATTTAGTAACATAAGATAAAGCATAAGAAATGTCTATAACTCAATGAGTGGGGTTTTAGGATTAAGTCGCGCAAGTGGATCGTAATCACACGTATGTTTATATATATATATATCATATATATGATTTTGCCGCTACGATGTACACATCGTCGATGGTACTTCGAGTATATTATAATTAAGCCACATCTATAAGTCGTGATCGTGTTGCCGATTGTTCGTGATTACTTCAACTAATTGATTCGACTGTAGCATTTGATCAAGGTGAGTTCATAGCCCCACCCTTTTCTCTTTTAATGGTTTTCATAAACTGTTTTCGGGGTGAGAATACATGCTCGTTTACCAAGTAAACTTATTGATTTCTACTACATAAGCGTTACATGAATGTTTTACTAAAGCCTTTTTCTTGCTTACTACATCACTTTTAATCCATGGATGATACATGGTTGGTTACTCATGAATTTACTAAAGCGTGATTTGCTTACTACATGATTTGAGATTATTGAATATCTATTTACAAAACCGTGAGTTTTGAACACATTACTTGTTTTACTTTTGACACAAGTGCTTTTCAAATTAGTAATCTATCCAGAATTATTTGTATCTTGAACTATCTATTGAGCATAAGTTACACATATTCCATTTAAGTCCTACTTATCAGAACCGGTTAATTGCTACTATAGCAAGCCGAATGTTATAGGATAGATCTAGCGGGACGACAATCCCCGTCTGATGTCTGTGGTTTCTAGATAACCACTGAACGCATGTGAACAACTGTGAGGACCGTTGGGTTTAGGGCAAGCATCCTATATTATTTGGGGCACAAACTTGTTAAGGTTTCGGGGTCATGAGCTTAGTGCAATAATATATATTTCATTTAGACTTGATGAATCTGTTTCTCTTGTCTACATTACTTGTTTTGGACTATGGAATTCGTACATAGTCTGCCATTACTTAAGTCTTGTGGTCCACTACTGAACATTACTTGATATATTAAATCACTACTTGAATTTCAGAAATAATACTTTGAAATGTTGTAACGCCACTTTTCTTACTGAAATGTTTTTCTCAGGTGAATTAGACGCTTTGCTTATTTGACGTGCATTGGAGTCCAAACTTTTCAAACGACACTTAGAGGTCGTTCTCTCATGACTAGTGCAATGGTATTATGAAGTGACACGCCCTGGAAACTAATATTCCGCTGCGACCTAATTTTGGGGGTGTTACAGATTGGTATCAGAGCACTGGCTATAGAGAACTAGGTTGCATATTTTACCCTAGACTATAGCCGTTTTCACAAACATTGCATCATATAAAACATTTTCAAAGTGCATACGCACTACTTGCTTACTTGTTACCTTAAGTGCTTACATGACATACATATATATAATATAATCACTGCTTGCATTCCTTTTGCGTATATCGTACGTTTATTTATGTGAAGAGTAAAGTACTATCAAGACTAGCGCGAACATTTCTCAAGAAATGTGAGTTGCACAATGGTCTCCTTTTATACATCAGTTTTTTGAGTTACCACGCGCGTTGCGAGGCTCATTTTACTTCTTTGCCGTTGTATGACAATGGTCCCTCACTTTGTTCTCAGACATTGTAAGTTAAACAATGGTCTTTAAGAATATTTTTTTTTCTCATAACTTTATACAATATTGTTTTATACGAAAGCCATCATAATTTTGTTTACATGGAATTAAGTATAAATCTAAGTATTACAAGTCTTGTATGGGCGGAACTTGTAATATGAGGATTGATATGATAATTGCTATGTTAACGAAACCCGTCACAGTTCTGTTTACATGAGATTATGTATGAATTTAAGTATTACAAGTCTTGTATGGGCGGGACTTGTAATATGAGGATTGATATGATAATTGTTTTGTTAACTCGTTCATAAAGACTTTTATCTTATTTTCTATGACCGTATACTCATCAGTTATTTTAGACGCTATGTCGAATTTCCCTGATTGTTTTACTTCTCGTCTCCGAAGATGAGTTTTGAACACTCGTCCCATACTCATTAGAGCACATGCATTGTCATGTCATCCACCACCTTGAAGGTTATGTGAGTATGCGTATTGCATCGAAAATTATTAAGTAGGATGATTTATAATCTATTTATTTGAAAGGATTGGGACGCCTCTTCATTTAAATAAATAAATTGCGAATCACCGAACCATAAGTTTATCATTTCTTACTTACATAAATTTGGACGCTTCTTTATGTAAATAAGGAATTATAAATGAGTGGGCTTAATGGTATCCAATATGAGACGAGTATGAACTTGAACCCAATAATCACCGGAATTCGTTAAAAGAATTAGAAACACAATGGTGTCTTACCACTCATCGAAAACCTCAAGGCCTCGCTTGAGCTAAATGATCTCATTCTTAAGTTATTACTTTTGCCATTTCAAATCCTTGTGATATCGAACTGTCTGTAGAGCTAACATACTAAGTACAATGTTCCGTCATCTATCACATAAGCTCTCCCGCGAGCTCCTTCCATTTGTTGATCATTATTATGGGGGTATTGTTTCTCGGAGGGTTCTCACTATTCGCATTCTATCATTGTTTACTACGGTCATTATCGTATGGTTACTGTTGCTGGGTTGTTGGGTCCTGGAGCGGTCCCATTTTGTACAAGTCTATTCATCAAGCGATACAAACCTCCCTTAAACAAGTTAAACACTTGTCGATACAATATTCGATTGAGTAAATCGTTCCAAACCAGTAGTACAACAATTCCAGTCATGGTACATTCTAGTACTGCCAAGTAAGTCGGATACTTACATCCAGTAGCCGCGTTCGATATTAATCATTGAACATTGCAGATATCAGAAACGAGACTCTGCCCTTATACATCCTCACGCGAGTACATTTTCTCTTCGATGCTTTCGCTATTAAGAGACTCTCCTTATAACGTGGTTATATCAATCATATAAATTTGTAATGATATTTTTCTAAAAATATCTATTCTGAGAATCGGTCATAGGTGTGGTGGTTGCGACAGTTCTCTTTGGTGGCATTTTGATTTTTGATCACAAGAATACAATACACGTGGGATTACAAACAATCACAATCGCAACATGATAAAATACATTCACCTCATATACAATTAGAAAACATATGATAATTGATACAGAATGAAAACTATACAGTCCTTCGGACGTGCAAGCTGGAATTTACCCGCCGAAATTATGTACATTAAGAAGTGTCGAAACCTCAATTTTGCTGGATAAAGTTATCAGCGTCTTGTTTAGAACTGGTTTATTAAACCTCAAATCTTTTCTTGGTCACACAATCGGTTAACACAAATTAAATCTCGGGACGAGATTTCTTTAAGGGGTAGGTACTGTGACAACCCGCGATTTTCGAAATTCTAAATGACTATTTTACCCTTTGACTTTTGGGTCCGAGTTGACTTTTTGACTTTTGATATTCTATTGTCATAGAAAAATAATTACCGCGTAACCGATAATTTTTCGGAACTAATTGTAATAATAAATCATAATTATTATTACATATTTCTAATTTATAAAAAAAAATTCTAATTTTTTTTCGCTTGAAAACGAGAATATCTCGTTACTTTTTGAAAACCGAACACAACGCGTACCGACACGAAGATAATTAAATTATATTTAATTATCACCTTTTATTAAATAAAAATATTTAATAAATTATTTGTCATTTTATTCAGAAACGTTTATTAAAAATGCAGTTTTTTTTGAATTTGGTCAAGGTTGTCGTGACTTTAAATTGTTATTGCTATGTCTTGGAATGGGTAGTGTACCGAGATAAAAATTTTATAAGAAAAACTTTGGGCCTTGACGTGGATTTAAGGTTTATTCAAGTCAAAATATATTTTTCGGTCAAAGCTTAACAGTGTTACTCAATAATTTACCAAAGGTTTTAATTAAATATTATAAAAACATTTATGAAATGTTATCAAGTAAATACTCATTTTTATTGGAAAAATGATTTGGAAAACAATGGCGCAAGTTTCGTGACTCGAATCGACCGTTAACTAGTTCAAACGAGTCCCGAACCGATAGTTATCAAAAACTACAATTTATATTTACACAATTCACCCTCTATTATTTGGTACTTGTCACTTTACTTTAAAAGTTTTATTATAAATAAAATTTTTATACCATTTCTTTCATTTCATTTTTTATAACACACACTTAAACACTCTTCCCCTCCATAAAATCCGGCCACCACAGCCACGGCCGGCCGCCACCCAGCCGCCGTCGGCCACCACCACCGCCGCCGGAAAAATTTTCCGGCGAGTTTTTCCGGCGAACTCCAAAAATGCTCCCCTTCACCCGATCTATCCGATCTACCACACCACGCGCCACCCTCCTCCAGCCACCGAACCTCCTCACCATCTCTTCCCAACCACCCAAGGCTGCGTTTGGTTTCTCCGGCACCCAAAAGGGTGCGTTTGTTGTTCGGGCCAGCGGGTGTACGCTGAGTTCGCGCCGTAGCAGTCGTCGACCCAACTCTTCGGTGTTGTTATAAGTCTTCGTTTACTTGGGTTCTGTTATTTTGTTGTTTGAATGTGATGAAATCCATGGGACACTTGCGTTAGACTAGTTGTGCTAGGTTGATTGATCGGCATGAAGGCCGTGTATAGGTTAAGTAAGGGTATTATAAGCGAATATTTGGTCGAAAAATAATTTTGGCACGTTTTGGTAATAATCGACTAAAACAGAAAGTTTAGTATGTATTTCGGGGTCTGAGACTTTGTAAAATTGTATTTTTGATTTGATAATATCGAAGAGGGTAATTTTGTGAACGTTTTGGTAAATTGAATGCCCCGTAACTCTTAAAAACGAAGAAGTTATAGCAAATTAAGTTCGGAAAATACATGTTAAAATTGACAGCTACTTTAGGCAAAATTAGCTGCTGGTCCGATTTTCAACGTCAATTTCGGGCATTTTCGAGTCCGTTTCAGCCTTCCGGCAAAACACAAAAGCTGTTCGGAGCGACGTTTTGCATAAAGTTACTTTTTGGTCAAACTTACGAAAGTGTGATTTAGCGGGTCAAAACGTTGGTCAAATAGCAGCAGATTTTATAAAATTTATATTGCATCAGATTTAATAAGAGGCCATTTTGGTCATTTTCTGTCGAGGTTCAAGTCTCGGCCAAAACTAAAAAGTCGTCCGGAATGTCATTTCCGATAAAATCTCTTTTTACTCCGAGTCGTGAAAACGTGATTTAGTGGCTCGTTTGGTACGGGTCAGATTTGGGTTAAAATGTATAAAAGATGTAAAAAGACATATAAAGTCTTATATAAAGTCTTACTAAGTGCAAAATGTAAATAAAAATGGTAAGTATTAGAAATATACTTAGGTGTTTATAAATTACCAATTAAGGTAACTTTCCTAAAATAAAAAGTTTTCGAAAATAGAAAGTCTTCTATTAAGTAACGTAAGATAAGGGGTTTCAGAATTAAGTCGCGCAAGTGGATCCTCATCACATGTATGTTTATATATATAATATATATGATTTTGCCGCTACGATGTACACATCGTCGATGGTACTTCGAGTATATTATAATTAAGCGACATCTATAGGTCGTGATCGTGTTGCCGATTGTTCGTGATTACTTCAACTAATTGATTCGACTGTAGCTTTCGATCAAGGTGAGTTCATAGCCCCACCCTTTTCTCTTTTAATGGTTTTCATAAACTGTTTTCGGGGTGAGAATACATGCTCGTTTACCAAGTAAACTTATTGATTTCTACTACATAAGCGTTACATGAATGTTTTACTAAAGCCTTTTTCTTGCTTACTACATCACTTTTAATCCATGGATGATACATGGTTGGTTACTCATGAATTTACTAAAGCGTGATTTGCTTACTACATGATTTGAGATTATTGAATATCTATTTACAAAACCGTGAGTTTTGAACACATTACTTGTTTTACTTTGGACACAAGTGCTTTTCAAATTGTATGCTATCCAGATTATTGTCTGAATATTATTGCATAAGTTACCATATTGCCATTTAAGTCCCTACTTATCATGAACCGTTAATTGCTAATATAGCAAGCGCGAATGTTATGGATAGATCTATCGGGACTGACAATCCCCGTCTGGGCTGTGGTTTCTAGATAACCATTGACGCATGTAACATTGTGAGGACCGTTAGGTTGTGGGCAAGCATCCTATATTATTTGGGGCACAAACTTGTTAAGGTTTCGGGGTCATGAGCTTAGTGCAATAATATATATTTCATTTAGACTTGGTGAATCTGTTTCTCTTGTCTACATTACTTGTTTTGGACTATGGAATTCGTACATAGTCTGCCATTACTTAAGTCTTGTGGTCCACTACTGAACATTACTTGATTTATTAAATCACTACTTGAATTTCAGAAATAATACTTTGAAATGTTGTAACGCCACTTTTCTTACTGAAATATTTCTTAAATTATTTCACTACTGCTTCTTACCTAAACCTATGAATTCACCAACTTTATGTTGACATTTTTAAGCACGTTTTTCTCAGGTGAATTAGATGCTTGGCTTATTTGACGTGCATTGGAGTCCAAACTTTTCAAACGACACTTAGAGGTCGTTCTCTCATGACTGGTGCAATGGTATTATGAAGTGACACGCCCTGGAAACCAATATTCCGCTGCGACCCAATTTTGGGGGTGTTACAGATTGGTATCAGAGCACTGGCTATAGAGAACTAGGTTGCATATTTTACCCTAGACTATAGCCGTTTTCACAAACATTGCATCATATAAAACATTTTCAAAGTGCATACGCACTACTTGCTTACTTGCTTATGTTACTTGTTACCTTAAGTGCTTACATGACATACATATATATAATATATATGCTTGCATTCCTTTTGCGTATATCGTACGTTTATTTATATGAGAGTAAATTATATCAAGACTAGAACATTTCTTAAGACATTGTGAGTTGCACAATGGTCTCTTTTATACATCAGACATTGTGAGTTACACAATGGTCTCATTTTACTTCTTAGACGTTGTGAGTTACACAATGGTCTCACTTTGTTCTCAGACATTGTAAGTTAAACAATGGTCTCTAAGAATATTTTTTTTTCTCATAACTTTATACAATATTGTTTTATACGAAAGCCATCATAATTTTGTTTACATGGAATTAAGTATGAATCTAAGTATTACAAGTCTTGTATGGGCGAGACTTGTAATATGAGAATTGATATGATAATTGCTATGTTAACGAAACCCGTCATAGTTCTGTTTACATGAGATTATGTATGAATTTAAGTATTACAAGTCTTGTATGGGTGGGACTTATAATATGAGGATTGATATGATAATTGTTTTGTTAACTCGTTCATAAAGACTTTTATCTTATTTTCTATGAGCATGAATCTAAGTATTACAAGTCTTGTATGGGCGGGACTTGTAATAGGAGGATTGATGTGATAATTGCTATGTTGACTCATACATAGAGACCTTTATCTTATTTACTATAACCGTATACTCATCAATTATTTTGAGCGCTATGTCGATCTTCCCTGATTGTTTTACTCTCCGTCTCCGAAGACGAGTTTTAAGCACTCGTCCCATACTCATTAGAGCACATGAATTGTCATGTCATCCATCACCTTGAAGGTTATGTGAGTACGCGTATTGCATCGGAAATTATTAAGTAGGATGATTTATAATCTATTTATTTGAAAGGATTGGGACGCCTCTTCATTTAAATAAATAAATTGTGAATCACCGAACCATAAGTTTATCATTTCTTACTTACATAAATTTGGACGCTTCTTTATGTAAATAAGGAATTATAAATGAGTGGGCTTAATGGTATCCAATATGAGACGAGTATGAACTTGAACCCAATAATCACCGGAATTCGTTAAAAGAATTAGAAACACAATGGTGTCTTACCACTCATCGAAAACCTCAAGGCCTCGCTTGAGCTAAATGATCTCATTCTTAAGTTATTACTTTTGCCATTTCAAATCCTTGCGATCTCGAACTGTCTGTGGAGCTAACAGACTAAGTACAATGTTCCGTCATCTATCACATAAGCTCTCCCGCGAGCTCCTTCCATTTGTTGATCATTATTATGGGGGTATTGTTTCTCAGAGTGTTCTCACTATTCGCATTCTATCATTGTTTACTACGGTCATTATTGTATGGTTACTGTTGTTGGGGTTGTTGGGTCCTGGAGCGGTCCCATTTTGTACAAGTTTATTCATCAAGCGATACAAACCTCCCTTAAACAAGCTAAACACTTGTCGATACAATATTCGATTGAGTAAATCGTTCCAAACCAGTAGTACAACAATTTCAGTCATGGTACATTCTAGTACTTCCAAGTAAGTCGGATACTTACATCCAGTAGCCGCGTTCGATATTAATCATTGAACATTGCAGATATCAGAAACGAGACTTTGCCCTTATACATCCTCACGCGAGTACATTTTCTCTTCGATGCTTTCGCTATTAAGAGACTCTCCTTATAACGTGGTTAGACATACCCACGCGACTACACCTTCTTCTTTGATGTTTTCACTATTAAGAGACTTTCTTTATAACGTGTTTATATCAATAAAAAAACTTGTAATGATATTTTTCTAAAATACCTATTCCGATGGGTTAAATATCATTGTCAAACCTAGCCAAAATTTATGTACATTAAGAGGTGTCAAAACATCAAATTTTGCTGAATAAAGTTATCAACGCCATGTTTAAAACGGGTTTATTAAATCTTAAAATTTTATTTTTCTTGGTCATACAATCGGTTAACACAAAATGAGTCTCGGGACGGGATTCCTTTAAGGGGTAGGTACTGTAACAACCGGTAATTTTCTAAACTTATTATAATAATAAATTATACTTATTATTATTTATATTTTACGTTTGAACATTTCTGAACACATTTGACTTGAAAACGAGAACATATCTCGCAAATTGTGAAAAACCGCACACAACGCGTACCGACATGATAATAAATAAATTTATATTTAATTATCACGATTTGACCTAAATAAAACAATTTAATAATTAATTAACATTTATTGCAAAACGTTTGTGTAAAAACGCGAATGTTTCAAGTTTAAAGTTTCTTTTACGGACAAAGGCTTACCCGTGATACCCGATTACTACCTAATAAATAACAAACATTTTAAATAAATTTTATAAAACATTTATGAAATACTAGTCGTGTAAATGCTCACTTTTTGTGGAAAAATTATTTTAAACGCAATGATATGAATTTCGAGTTCTTGATCAATTGTTATCTAGCCTAAACAAGTCCCGAGCCTTAATAATAAAAAAATTATAATAATGGTCCCTGTGATTAGTTTACACCTCGAGTCCAAATAATAGTGTTTAGATTTCAGTGAATATGGTCGTATATATTTTTGTTACGAAGCTAATTTAATAATCTTTACGAACTAAAAACTAGTAATTTTAGAAGGAATGAAAAAAAAGACTAGTAATTTTGTACGGACTAAAAGCTAGTAATTTTAAAAGGAATGAAAAAAATATAATCCACTCCTCCCTTTCTCTTTCCACTATAAATACCACAATCTCCTTATTTGACCTCATTTTTCACTTCTCATTTTCTTCATTCTAGAAAGAGAAAGAGAATTCTCTCTTCATTCTCTATAGAATCCTTTGCTCCATCTCTCTAGAACCAACCAAACCTTATTCCACCGCGATCACCACCATCCACCACCATCACGATGCCGGCTGCCGCCGGTGCCCCCCCCCCCTCCGTTGCTACGTTTTCTTTCTTTGTTTGTGGTTTTTCAAGATTTGAAATGTTAGGTTGTGTTAGGGTTAGTACACATAGTTTGAGTTGTGTTTAGGGTATTAAAAAAAAGGATAAGTTGTTGATTGTAAATAGAACAACCTTGATTTAAATCCATCATAGCAAACACTTAGTACAAATAAGTGGATTTGGTCACACTTGGGCAAATGGAACGGACCACACATTCACTTATTTATGTGGACAAAAGTCACAAATAAGACACCATTAACTAATTAGTCACACTGTATGAACATTTTTATCGTGGACCATTAGAACTGTATTGCTCATCACATTTCGAACATCATGTGGCTAAAAGCTAAATGGTAATATTGTTTGGTTCACATTGTATGAATTTTCGAACGTCGTGAACCAATACAGGTTAAGATTGAGCATTGGCCTCGATATACATATTAATATAGTGACAAATATTTGTATTACACTTGGAACAATGTGACTAAATGTCACATATGTAACACTAACGTTTTGTCACACATTATTTTAGTGTAGCCAAATTCTGTCTACATATGGTCACGTAAACTTAATATGTGTGTCTAAAGTTTAGTTTTGTTAGTTGCAAATAGATAAGTGTTTAGTCACATTTACTTCTATCTCTGTGAACCAAATGGCATATTATGGTCACCACTAATACGTTTTCGTCACTACAATCATAATATTCATGTGCCATTTGATGATCACTTAGTCAAACAAAATACCCTTTTCTTCAATTTAAACACCATATGGTAACACTTTTAACAATTTTGGTCATCTTTCATGCTTAGATGTATGTGGATAAATACCCAAAACAAACATGCTTTGTGTGAGTAAATATTACAAAAGGTCATACAAACATCAAATTCATGTGGCCATTGGATGATAAATAGTCATACAAAATACACATTTCTTCAATTTAAACATCATATGGTCATACTTATTAACACTTTTGGCTATTTTATGCTTAATTATATGTGACTAAATACCCAAAACAAACATGCTTTGTGTGACTAAATATTACAATAAGAACATACTACACATATAAATTCATGTGTCCATTGGATGATCAATAGTCACACAAAAATTACCTATTTCTTCAATCATCTAAACACCATATGGTCACACTTATTAACACTTTTGGCCACTTTATGCTTAATTGTATAGTGGAACTAAACACCCAAAAAAACATGCTTTGTTTGAACTAAAATATTACAAACCTGGCCATACAAACATAAAATTCATGTGGCCATTGGATGACCAATAGTCACACAAAATACACATTTCTTCAATTTAAACACCATATGGTCACACTTATTAACACTTTTGGTCACTTTATGCCTAGTTGTATGTGACTAAATACCCAAAACAAACATGCTTTGTGTGGCTAAATATTACAAAAGGTCACACAAACATAAAATTCATGTGGCCATTGGATGAACAATAGTCACACAAAATACACATTTCTTCAATTTAAACACCATATGGTCACACTTATTAACACTTTTGGTCACTTTATGCTTAGTTGTATGTGACTAAATACCCAAAAAAAATATGCTTTGTGTGGCTAAATATTACAAAAGGTCACACAAACTTCAAATTCATGTGGCCATTGGATGATCAATAGTCACACAAAATACACATTTCTTCAATTTAAACACCATATGGTCACACTTATTAACACTTTTGGCTACTTTATGCTTAATTATATGTGACTAAATACCCAAAACAAACACGCTTTGTGTGAAAGGCCACACTAACATAAAATTCATGTGATCATTGGATGATCAATAGTCACACAAAATACACATTTCTTCAATTTAAACACCATATGATCACACTTATTAACACTTTTGGTCACTTTATGCCTAGTTGTATGTGACTAAATACCCAAAACAAACATGCTTTGTGTGGCTAAATATTACAAAAGGTCACACAAACATAAAATTCATGTGGCCATTGGATGAACAATAGTCACACAAAATACACATTTCTTCACTTTAAACACCATATAGTCACACATATTAACACTTTTGGCCACTCTATGTTTAATTGTATGTGACTAAATATATAAAAAAACATGCTTTGTTGGTTGTACATTGTTTACGGTCACTAAATTGTACCTATTTAGTCACACAAAAAACGTGGATACGGACACTAAAGCTTTCTTATGTGTGACTAACTCGAATGCGTGACCGTAGGTGACCTACGGCCGCGCGACCTTTTGTCACACACGAAACTTTTCGCGTGTGTGACTATATGTATATAGTCACACATTTTTGGTGTGACCAATACCACTTTTTGTACTAGTGGTATAAAAACGTGTAAAAATGTGTGTATAAAACGTGTATAAGTTTTAAAAATAAGTAGAAAATATATTTTTTTAACAAAATCATATAAAGGACTAACGATGCAATAATAAAATAACGATCGTTAGAAATTTAACCGAAAAACCTGTTAATTGTCTAACGTTGCAACAACAAAAAAAGATCGATACCTTAAATTGAGAAGAAAAAAAAGATGAGTACCTTTAATTGACATTGAACCTAAGATGGGTGCCTTTTTATGCGATTTGCCCAATTAACTATCATTTTGAGAATATGAATGAGAAGGAATATGGATGGATAGTTGGATACAAAGGAGTGTTTGTTCAAGCTTATTTCTTGGGTTACTTGCTTATGTCGTTTGTCATCATGTTTTATAAGTTTATTTTTTCCGGCTTATTTCAAAATATATGGGATGGGCTTATAGGAGCTTGTTATGACATAATTGACGCAGGACGCGAAAATAAATTTTGATAAAACTCTAATTCGAGGGATCGAGGATAAACCTCAAAAGGGAATAAAAAACCCTTAAAAAAGACACTTGTATTCACCATCAAAGATCAAAAGATAGAACTACGATAACCTAAACCCTATATTTATAAGGCAACAATGAATTGAGAAGAAATTATCTTTAATTAACCCTAAAAAAAGTCAACACACATACTTCATAAAACTGACATTCTTGTAAAACATAGATGCAAATAAAAATAACATGAGCTATAACATCTATACATAAATATCGAACATTCTGTGTTCTTGATTTTTTTTTAAAAGGAAATGAAATGAAAGTAGAGAAATGTAAAGTGGAGGGGGAAGTAAAAGAAAGAAACTTGTATATTATTTGTGTTAAGTAAAAGTATGAATATTTATGTGTCACATTTTCATATATTTGATTTTATAGAATTACCATAATACCCTTACAAATAAAAAGCACAATTACTTGATCTTTGCAATCAAAGTTAATTTTGTCAAAAAACTTTATTTGTTTTATGATTGTTGTCTTTACCTCCACTTTTATCCTAAATTTGGGGTGAAAGTTTGACACACACAAAACAATAACTTTCACGGTCTTTCTTTATATTTCTTACACTTTCATTCTTTAAAAAAACTTGAGAACATGACAATTTTTATGTTTCTCTCATTTTCTTTCACTTTCTTTTCAAATCATATAACTTGAGAACAAAGTGTAAACAAAAATCACAATTTTTATGTTTCTCTCATTTTCTTTCACTTTCTTTATAAAGCTCATAAAGTTTTGAAATACAACTTATAAAACATAAACAAAAATCACATAAATGTTGGAAAATTTTTAGTGAAAAATGTGTTTTCACTAAATTTGGACATAAATAATTATTAGTAAATATAATTATTAAATGTAAGGCCAGGTCGAGCCAGTATATGTCCAAAATAGAGTTAGTGTGAATGAGATATCGAGTCTCAAAGAAGGTATTTGGAATGGGGGAAAATGATTAAATGTCAGTTATGAGTTTTGTTTGGAAACTGACAATTGAATTGGCTGTTATTATTTGTTTCAAAGGTTTATAACTGTAAATTAATAGGTCATTAATTGACAATTTAATTGGCGGTTATTATTTGACTCAAATGTTTATAACTGTAAATTAATGGGTCATTAATTGACAATTTAATTGGCGGTTATTATTTGACTCAAAGGTTTATAACAGAAAATTAATGAATCATTATTAAGGCATTAATTGACATTGATTGCACCATTACACCATATGCATATGAATGTGTATAAATAGATGGCAATCTCAACCATTCCAAGACACAACAAGAAAAACACACAAGAGAGAAAAGCTCCATTAACAAGTTTTCCAGCAGTCTTTTCGATCAGAAGCACTCTGTTTTCCGTGATATTTCAGGCAAGTATGTCAGGTCCGGCTGTACAACAGCTTTGAACGTTGTACCCTGGGAAACAGACGGCGAATCTGTTTTAAGGGAAGCGTGTCCAACACGTGCCTCGTTCCACGACCTTTTACTGTTTTCTTATTTATCGTTCATAGTGTCTGTCTTCTGCTTCTACCCAATTCTGTCTGTTTTATTTTCTGTTGTTTAATTTCTGTTAATTATTATTAATTGTAATATGATTTTATTTTAATAAAAGTGTACATGTTTCCCTACAATCTTAAAACAGATTCTGTTTAACAGAATTATAAACACTTTCTTAAAATCGGATTAAATATTATTAACAGATTTTATAAACTGTTTTTGTCGAAACCAAGATTGAGTTTCTTTGGAAATCAGTTTTAATTAAACAGATTTTAACTTATAGAGAATTACAGACCTATAACGTTTTTTTAAGCATTTGTTCATATCAGTTTATTTTGAAACCAAGATTGAGTTTATATTAAACTGATTTATTTTATTCTTTGAAACCAAGACTGAGTTTCTTTAAAGCAGATCCGGTACAAGCAGATACCGAGTGATTACAGTTTGTTTAACTGTTTGTGTTGATATTTCAGGATGACTAACACTCAAACTCCTCCTACTGCGACTACTGTTGTGAACACAACCGGTGCGCCGGTTACCAACACAGTGGCTAATCATGCGGAGAAACCAGAAAAATTCAATGGTCAGAATTTTAAGAGGTGGCAACAGAAGATGTTTTTCTATCTCACCACCTTAGGCCTTGCGCGGTTCTTAAAAAGAAACTGCACCTCAGGTTGAACCTCCTGCCGAAGGTCAATCCTCTAATGCACAGACTGTGCAAGCTGTGGAAGCATGGAAACATTCTGACTTCTTGTGTCACAACTATGTTCTGAATGGTCTGGTAGACTCTTTGTACAACGTGTACTGCAAGACCACGACTGCCAAAGAATTATGGGAGTCATTGGAACGCAAGTACAAGACAGAAGATGCTGGTACAAAGAAATTCGTGGTAGCTCGGTTTTTGGATTACAAGATGGTTGATTCAAAGAGCGTGGTCAGTCAGGTTCAAGACCTGCAGGTTCTGCTACACGACATTCATGCTGAGGGAATGACCTTGAGTGAAACTTTTCAAGTTGCTGCTATTATTGAAAAGTTACCTCCAAGCTGGGTAGAATTTAAAAACTACTTGAAGCATAAGCGAAAGGAGATGAGTGTTGAAGACTTGGTTGTTCGTCTTCGTATTGAAGAGGACAACAAGCTGGCTCAGAAAGACACTTATACACCTGAGTCTGCCAAGGCTAATATGGTTGAGCATGCTGGGTCATCTTCAAGGTTTAATTCCAAGGGGAATAAGAAAGACAAAAGGAAGAATGACAAGAAGGGCAAAGGGAAGTCTGAGTACCTTGCTCCTAAAGCTGGGATTGTGAAGCAGAAGTTCCAGGGGACTTGCTACAACTGTGACCAACCTGGTCACCGTGCTGCTAATTGCAAGATGCCGAAGCGGGCGAATCCACGTCAGGCAAATATGGTGAATGATGATGTGGATATGATAGCAATGGTGTCTGACGTCATTGCTATGATCTCTGAGGTTAACCTGGTAGGTACTAACAACAGTGGTTGGTGGATTGATACTGGGGCAACTCGTCATGTGTGTGCTGATAAGAGTATGTTTCACTCTTTCAGAGCGGTTGACAATGGACAAAAGTTGTATATGGGCAACTCTGCAACTGCTGATATCAAGGGTGAAGGAGATGTTATTTTGAAGATGACATCCGAGAAAGAGCTCAAGTTGACTAATGTCTTGTATGTTCCGGAGATTCGCAAGAATCTTGTGTCCGGTTGGCTGTTAAACAAGTTTGGTTTTCGTTTAGTCTTTGAGTCTGATAAGTTTGTTTTGTCTAAGAATCAAATGTATGTTGGTAAGGGTTATGCAGTGGATGCTATGTTTAAACTCAATGTAATGGTGGTCAAGAATGATATCAATAAAATGAACTCTTCTGCTTACTTGATTGAGTCTTCTAATGTGTGGCATGGTCGTCTTGGACATGTAAATTTTAATTCGATGCGTCGTTTAATTAAATTTAATAGCTTACCTAACTTTCATATTGATTCTAAATACAAATGTGAAACTTGTGTTGAAGCCAAACTTACAAGAACTTCTTTCAAATCGGTTAAGCGAACAACCGAACCACTTGATATGATACACACAGACATATGTGATTTGAAATCACTACCCACGAAGGGTGGCAATAAGTACTTTATCACGTTTATTGATGATTGTACCAAGTATTGCTATGTTTACTTGTTGAAAAGTAAAGATGAAGCTATAGACAAGTTTGTTCTATACAAAACCGAAGTTGAGAATCAACTTGGTAAGAAAATCAAGGTTGTACGAAGTGATAGAGGAGGTGAATACGTGGCTCCATTCGCCGAGCTTTGTGCGAAACATGGAATTAGACACGAGTTCACTGCTCCCTATTCACCTCAGCAAAACGGTATTGCCGAAAGGAAGAACCGTACCTTGAAAGAAATGGTTACTGCCATGTTGATTAGTTCTGGTATGAGTCAGGACATGTGGGGGGAAGCCATTCTGACGGCTACTTATCTTTTAAATAAGATACCTCATAAAGAAAAGGAAGAGACTCCTTATGAATTGGACAAAAACCATCATATCAGTACTTACGAGTGTGGGTTGTTTAGCCAAAGTAGATGTGCCAACTCCCAAGGCCTAAAAGATTGGACCTAAATCTATGGATTATATATTCATTGGATATGCTAAGAATAGCAGTGCTTATTGTTTCATTGTACATGACTCAAAGAATCCAAATATACAAAAGAATACAGTAATGGAATCAAGGAATGCTTCCTTCTTTGAAAATATATTTCCTTGTTTAAAGAAGGAAACTGGAAGCTCATCTAGATTAGATGACAAAGTTGTCCAAGATAAGAGACAACGAGATGAGAATGATCTCCAAGTTGAGAGACAAGATCAAGTCGAGGAAGTGATTGAACCATGAAGAGGCAAAAGGGTAAGAACCGAGAAATCGTTTGGACCCAATTTTGTTTCTTTTATGGTGGAAAATGAACCCACGTCTTACCGAGAAGCGGTAACTTCCTTAGAAGGGCATCAATGGAAAGAAGCCATCAAAAGTGAAATAGATTCTATTTTACAAAACCATATGTGGGAGCTCGTGGATTTACCTCCTGGTTGTAAACCACTAGGCTATAAATGGATCTTCAAGAAGTAGATGAAAGCTGATGGCACCATTGAAAAATATAAAGCAAGGTTGGTAATCAAAGGATTTAGACAACGTGAAGGTCTAGACTAGTTTGATACTTATTTGCCCATTACGCGAATAACCTCGATTAGAATGATACTTGCTATTGCCGCATTAAGAAATTTGGAAGTTCACCAAATGGATGTAAAAACGACATTTCTAAACGGAGATTTAGAAGAAGAAATATATATGAACCAACCTGAGAGTTTCATAGCTCCTGGACAAGAGGGCAAGGTTTGTAGACTTGTTAAGTCATTGTATGGCTGAAAGCAAGCTCCCAAACAGTGGCATCAAAAATTTGACCACGCTATGTTAAAGAGTGGATTCAAAATTAATGAATGCGATAAGTGTGTTTATGTCAAGGACACAGGTAGTGGATATGTAATTTTGTGTTTATATGTCGATGATATGCTTATCGTTGGCAGTAATGACAAGATGATCAAATCTACTAAAGACATGTTAAAATCAAAGTTTGACATGAAGGATATGGGTTTGGCTGATGTGATCCTTGGAATAAAGATCATACGAACTCAGAATGGACTTGTGTTAAGTCAAGCACATTACGTGGACAAATTCTTAATGCTCATAATGCGGGGTATTCCGGCCAAGCTAGAACTCCAATTGACATTAGTATGCATCTATCTAAAAATAGCGGCTTAGGTGTTGCCCAATTAGAGTATTCAAGGATTATTGGCATGTTAATGTACTTGATAACAGGTACCCGACCTGACTTAGCATATGCAGTTAGTAGGCTAAGTAGGTATACTAGTAATCCAAGTTATGCACATTGGAAAGCTATAACGAGGGTACTTCATTATTTGAGATACAGTCGCGATTATGGACTGCATTATGACAGACATCCTGCGGTTATCGAAGGATACAGTGATGCAAATTGGATATCTGACATAAAGGATTCTAGATCGACTAGTGGATATGTGTTTACACTAGGAGGGGCCGCTATATCTTGGAAGTCTTCCAAGCAAACTGCTATATCTAAGTCCACGATGGAATCAGAATTTATCGCGCTAGATAAATGCGGAGAAGAGGCGGAATGGCTACGTCAATTCGTAGAGGACATACCAAGGTGGCCTAAACCGGTAACGGCCATTAGTATACATTGTGACAGTAAATCGGCCATGGGAAGAGCTCAAAGCATAATGTATAATGGAAAGTCTAGACATATCCGTCGTCGACATAACTCGATACGACAACTACTCTCAACAGGAGTTATCTCAATTGACTATGTGGCGTCAAAGGATAACATCGCGGATCCGTTTACGAAAGGCTTCAGCAGAGAGTTAGTTAATAAGTCGTCTAAAGGAATGGGACTAAAGCCCTTAAAGAAATGAGTTTCTATGAAGGAAAACCTAACCTAGTTGACTGGAGATCCCATGATTTAGGTTCAATAGGACAACCTAATCATAAAAATGTGGGGTACGTCACGTCAATGTGGGGGAGTTACTTAACTTGTAACTTCCTAGTCCATTCCTATAATAATGTGACTTGTTGAGAGGTTAAACATATGGCTTTAATGGTTCAAGATGAAATCATAAGGCATAACGATTCAAGATGAAATCTAAAAGTATATGTTTTTAATGATTAAAGATGAAATCACCTATGTGAGAGAGAAGTTGGGTCGCTTCGAAGGGAATTGTGGGGGCGTAATTCCTAAGAGCTCTTGCAGAACCAAGCTAGTGCTCATGACCATGACGGGCACGACTATGAGGACTTGACAAGGTCAGGGAGAGTTTTGTGTGAGTGTGTATTGTCGTCTACGTAAACAGATGTTGAGTTCAAGGACATCGCGTCTACTCAGATCTAGGAGACTAAGTACATCTCACAAGGGAAGGTTCAAAGGGTCACACCTACCTATCATATGCAGGACTTAACCGCAGGAATTTTGCCAAAATTTTTGGATGTTTTCGACCGATCTCCATTCATGTGTGGGATTGTTGGAAAATATGTTTTTGCAAAGTAAGTTTTTGCAAACTTTGGACACCATTTAACATATGTAGATGTTATATATCTTTGTATTAGATTGGGGTTTTGCGTTCTCCTCGAAGAGAGCTTCGCAACGAGCTAAAGTATGTCCAAAGTGGGGTTAAGATGAATGAGATATCGTGTCTCAAAGTGAGGCACGTGGAACACAAAATCTGAGAACTAAAACTATCCCACATCGCCCAAAAAGGGAAGTGGATAATGGTTTATAAGGAAGTCTTGGTATTGGTTACCAAATTCCTTTAGGTTGGTTATGTTCCCACGCCTACGTGCGCGCGCATGGGGGGTGCAGAAAAATGAGATTTCTGGGCCAAAATGGGTTTGAAGCTTCTGAACTCATGCGAGCCCGCCCGACCTGCGAACACGAATGCAGCTCTGAAAGTTCGCCTATGCGCCTATCTTTTTGCTGCTTATTCGTTTCATTATCAGATAAGGTTTCCAGAATATTCTGTGTTTATTTAAACCATTAGAGTTTATCTAAAACTACTTTGTGATCAAGTTTTAGATATGAACAAAAGGTTTAAATTCGGCTGATGCTTATCAGCTATCCTGGCTTGGAGACCAAGATAGGTTTAGGCTATAAATAAAGCCTCTCTTATTCAGATTTCGATACAGGGAAAAACAAACTCCAATTAAACCATAACAGCAGCGTCTTCAGCAGCCTTTCCAGCAGTTCCTTCGGTCTTAAATACTCGTCCTTTTTTTGTAATCTTTCAGGCAAGTTGTCTAGTCCAGTTGTACAACAGCTTTGGACGTTGTACCCTGGGAAACAGATGGTGAATCTGTTTTAAGAGAATCGTGTTAAACACGAGCCTCGTTCTTCGTTTACTGTTTTAGTTATTTTCTGTTAATTGCGTATTACTGTTATTCGATTTACGTTAATAAAGTGTGCAGGTTTCCCAACACAATTTCAGCTAGTTAAGGGAAGATCAATTTCAAAATACTTTGTAATTTGAGATAATATACTTTACTCTCAACCATATAAGTGGTACCAGTACACTCAAACTTATAACAATCTACCTAACTATGAGCATGAATAAAACTTCTATGGTCGAACAATCTACTTTGTGGTTAGAGATCCAATCATTACCAATTTAAACATATGCCATTCTGTGTATAAGTGATCCGAAGGTATGACAGATATTTAATTAATTTCTTCTATGAGCTATATCTACAAGTGTAATTCTACGTGGCATTTTGAGTTAAAACAAACACCAATCTTAAATCTCTGACCAAAGATCACTAGCGAACGGGCAATCTAAAAAAAAGAGATGTAGATTCATAGTCATTGTAAAAATCGAACATCGAAAGCAAATCGATGTCAATACCCCGGACATCAAAATTAAAGAGACTAGACAATCACTCACTACATTAAATAATAGCCACAAGCGAATGTGATCTTCATGGTTAAAGGTTTTTTGTTTTTTAAGTTTGTTTCTATTACGGGTGTTTAGTCTGTGTTTTGTAATGGTCCATGGATGATCTGTGGAATTCCTATATTACTTAACAAATGGTCTCCTTCCATGAGTCTTCTTAAAGAAGAATTAACGCATGTTCCAGTTTTGGTAAAGTTTCACGATGTACCGTTGGTTGCTTACACATCGGATGGGTTAAGCTTAATGGCTACGAAAATTGGTACTCCAATGATGCTTGATTCATACACGAATTCCAAGTGTTTGGAATCATAGGGGCGGAGCACATATTCAAGAATCCTGATTAAATTCAATGCATGTAATGAATTTAGTGATCATTTGGTGATGGCTGTTCCAAACCTTGAAGGAAATGGCTATACGAAAGAAACTATTCGTATTGAATACGAGTGGGAACCTCCTCGTTGTAGCACATGCTTGATATTTGGTCACTCACCAATTGATTGTCCAATAGTTACTCCTAAACGAGTGGTGAATCAGAAGGATAAAGGTAAGGGCCAGACATCGGGGGCTGATGATGAAAGTTTTATTGAAGTGAAAAAGAAGAAATCGGTTGGTAATAATGGCGGCACCAAAAACTTCACGATTTTAGTTAAGACAAAAACTGAATAGCGGCCGAAAGCAAAGCAATCGTCTGAAGATCCAAAGACGACTCCTTTTGTTGGTACGAATAAGGCTTCAACTTTAGGTTACAATAAAGAGTCACTAAGCAATAAGGGTAATACTTTTTCTCTTAGTAACTCGTTTGAAGCTTTAAATGATAAAAATTTGGTTATTGAGGAAGTAGCAACGGGTAGTACGGTTACTACTTCGGGTACGCAAGAGGAGGGGAAATTTTCACCCCTATAGTAGATAAGATTAATGTTTTAGAGAAACAGATATTGGAGGATAAACTTGTGCTTGTGGATGATGATGGGAAACCACTGAAAAAGGTTGATTATCAGCTAATTTGGGCAACGAAGATGAAGTTGAACCAATTGATAATGAAATGGAAGGTTTTTTGGCATCAAAACCGATGGGGGTTGGATTTGGTCCAAAAAGCTTGTTGAAACAATGGAGAGAAAGTAACGACTACGACCCATATAATGATGATATGTATAAAGGTCAGGAAATTTCTGACAATATACAAACTATATGTGATAATTTGGATATAAAGGTTTGTGGTAGGAAGAAGAAATAAATCTTTTGATGTTATGTAGCACCATTTGTTATCTAGTCATAATTGCACCTTCCTTAGGGAAGTAGCTTACGTATGTAATGGATTGAGATGTGGGATTCACCCAAATTCGTTGTACTGAACGGTTTTTTGGAGTAATAAATTTACTGGGGAAACCCTTTACTAAAAAAAACTCGTTGGAAGAAATTCAATAAACCGGTTTCTAAAGTGGAACCACGTGTAACATTCCCAAAATAGGTCGCAGCGGAATGTTGACCGAAAGCGTTACTTCATGAGTACCTTTGCACAAGATATGAGAGAACGACCTCTAATGAGTTTTTTGAAAAGTAATCTCGTTGATTTTCTTGAAATATAAATTGTTGTAACATTTGTCCCAAAGTTTGCATTAATAATGTAAGACTAAAATAATACAACGAGATTTGTTTGTAGAAATACATGAATGTAATCTTGTAAAGTTTGGACTCCAATGCACACCAGATAAGCCAAGCATCTAATTCACCTGAGAAATACATGCTTAAAAGTGTCAACATAAAGTTGGTGAGTTCATAGATTTTTGTAAGCATAAATGTAAGTCACAAAAACTATATATACAAATTTACTGTGTTACAAGTTCCGCCCATTACATATTATGTTGAAACTATAAGGGGGGTTGAATAGTTTACAGGTTCGTTTTTGTTTTAAAACTTTGCTTTCAAAATACTTAGATTCAAGTAGTATGTTTAACCAACCAACAATATGAATCAACCAAGTAAATATCTAAACTAATAGTAAATAACAATCACAACAATATAAAGAGATGAGAGAAGGAACAATCAAACCAAGACACCAAGATTTATAGTGGTTCGGCTACGAAGCTCTTCTTCGCCCTACTCCACTCCCCGAGTATCCTACTCGAGATTTCACTATGTCAACAAGCTCCCTTCAGGCGGAGAAAACCGTTTACACGTCGCTTACGTTATTTTTCGACACTAAGCTAAATGTCGAGTCCTAATCTTAGCTAGAACCAATCTACCACTTCACAATCACTTTACACTTACAAGATCTACACTATCGGATATACACACAATCCGAATCACACAATTACACAAAATAATTATAATAGAGATTTGATACTTAGAAGAAGAGATGAGAGATCACTAAGTTACAATTCGTTTCTAGGCGAATACGAATGTTCTTCTCTTGCACTTGATTGAGAAAGGAGAGATGAGAAGAAGATATTAGATCACTTGAAACAAGATCTAAGAATGTTAGTGATCAAAAGATTTAGAGAGAGAAAGAAGATTTTTAGAGAGAGAAAGTTATCTGAAAATTTCATGCAAAGAGATGTAATTTTCTGCTCGAAATGGAGCAGTATTTATAGGCAGGAAAACCCAATTATCACTGAGGGCGGTCCCGGCGATCCCAGATATATCTGGGGGCCGCCCAGTAGACTACGCTCCTGTTTTTGTCTTTTTGATGGGAAGGTTGTATCTGTTATGAAACCTTATATTTTGGGGGAACAATTTGAATTTTAAATTTAAGTTTTTAATAAAACTTTTCTTTTAATTAGAAAATATTTTGTATAATTATTTTTATGAAATACTTTTGTAAAAATGTGATGGTTAAGAAAAAAAAAATTTGATCACTAATCATACTTAATGATTTGTTTGTTCATACCTTAAGTGATTACTAATCCTAGAAATGGAATTTTGCGATTAATAATTTGTAAACGTTTATTTTTATCGTAAACGTTTTTACATTTTGTTATTATCAAAACATTGAGAGGTCAAATAATATAAATAACGTTTTTAGACATTATTTGTATTAACAATCTCCCTCTTTTTAATGATGACAAAATATAAACTCATTTTGTATAAAATTTAAGGTTTCAAATTATCAATGAGTTTTCATTCCATTTCTCCCCCATTTTGTCGAATTAAAAAAGAATGATCGTCGAATTGTTGTAGAAAGAAATAAGTCGACGATACCAAAACTTCCCATTGATGTATGCTCCCCCTCGTTTGGGGCACCAAGGGATCGATCTTACGAAAATTGTTTGCTACAAAACAAAGTTAGAGTTACAAGTGCAAGAAACATATCTTTCAACACGTAGCACTCATAGCAATTCATGCAAGTTAAATCATAAAGTGGCTTCATTCATTACTTAATAAGCTCATACAAGAAGCATTGATTTCAATTGAAGCAAAATACGAGATAAGACAAATTCATACTATAATTGTATGAATCATTACAAGATAAAGTAGATAAGCATAAAATAAAGACATATTAAGCCATAGAACTACACTAGTGGATTCTTAAATTGTAGAAGGTGTCGTAATCAAAAGATGGATGATCGATTATTTAGGTAGATTAATCATATGAGAATGATTAATTGAAGAGAGAAAAAGATGAGGTTGGTGACACATGGTTTAGAGGGGTACGAGTTTGAGGTATGAGACGGGTGAGAAGAAATTGAATGAAGTTGATTTCATTTCTCAAGGAGTAGAATTGGTGTATAGAATACTTGCAACAATGACAAAAACTTGAGTGAAATTCAACTTGAGCATGAGAAGGAGGATGAATTGGTTGCGGTGGTGGTACATGAATGTAGGCATTGGATGGGTTAGTGTGTGAATCAAGGATGGTGGAGATGTTATGAAGTTGGTTGATCATTTGATCTCTTAGTGTATTGTATGATGGTGGTGAAGGAGATTGAAAATAGACTCTTGGAGGAAGTAGAGGTGAGTCTTTTTGGGAAGAATGTGATGATTTTAGAGTGGATGTCTTGCTTTTCCATACTTGTCTTACCGACATTCTTGGTTTTCTAGAGAAGTTTGGATGGTGGTTTGAGCAAGGCATTGGTGGTGAGAATGAGGATGATAATGATAATAAGAAGTTGGTGATGGTGAATGAAGGGGGGATGAGTTAAATAATGGAAGTAAGAATAAAGAGTGGCAAAGCATGGTGTGAGTGACAAAAAGGTGCAAGGAGTGGTTTGGCTAATCAGGGAAATGCCAGCATGAGGCTATGTATAGGAAAGTCAAAGATACAAAAAAAAGAGGCAGACTTAAAAATTTCGTTCCCCCATGTTGGCGATCCCATTTTGTTGGGCGGTCCCATATATATTGGGGGCGCCTGATGTTTATGGGGGCCGTTTTCTAGAAAGAACAAAATTTTTCCAGTTTTTCCCTTTATTATGTCCAATGATTTTAGCATCTTCCAAATTTAAGAATCAACCAATATAAGCAAGAATATAGGGTCCTACATGAAGATACAAATCATTTAGCATGTAGTAATATTATAAGCATGTTATAATATCCTAGAAATAGTTCACATAGAAAGATATAAAGCATAATGTACTAGATAATATAGATAATAATAAGAATCTCTAATAGTTATGCAAACATGTTTACTTCTATTTCTCACTCATCATGGTCTTGAGAGCTTGTCCAATTGACCTTAACCCTTCGCGGTGAGCATCTCGTTGTTGAGTTTGAAGGTTTATGGTTTCGGAGAGGTAAGTGTTTAAGTATTGACTTTCATGAGTAGGGTTTTGACGGATTAGAAAACATCATGTACGAGGAAGAGACGTTTTGAAAAGGAGAAGAAGAGTGAGAATAAAACGATTCTTCATCATTTTCATTAATGGTGTCATCCAACGGACGAGATGAGGATGGATGATTTAGAGTGGTGGAGGAGGAGCTAGCATTTGAGTCAAAAGGTATTTTCTTGCCATGATCCGATCGCGTCTTTCGCTCATAACGAGGAGCGAGGGAATGCATGACTCGATCATGTGAGATGTGGTACGTCGATTCAATTCTAGCCTCAGGATGAGGAACCGGAAGCAACATGTTTGAAACAATTAGTAGAAGCATTCCATAAGTTAGAGTTCCTTAGGTTTTGTTTCGAGGTCTTTTCCATTTCTTTTAAGAAACGAAAATGCTAGATTGTATGAAGTGGAGGTTTTAATGCAATAAAGCATATGACAAAGACACGCGGAGACATGAACCTTATGACCTCATAGACAAATGGTGTTTTCACAAATGATAGCAACCCATGGTTTCATATGAGTTTGAATTTCCCGGGTTAAAATTTCATTTTGATCTACAACAACGGTTTTTTTATTTTTGGTACGGATGTGACATGACCTTTGTCTGTGGAAATTGAATAGAGACTTGATGTGAAACGTTAGAGAGGAGGAGTGGTTTTGTAAACGACCTTTACTAGGAGTACTGAGTGATAAGTAATCGATAGTTACACATGTCGGTGTGTGACACTTGACCTTTGAAAGGGATTTTTAAGATTTGACCAAATTCCTCGAGAATGAGAGAGAATGACTTATTTTGTATGACAAAATTGACCACAAAATGACCCTTGGAGTTATAGTCAAACGTGAGTTGACTATAAAACTCAAGAAAAAGAGGAACAATTTGTTCGTTTATGTTTCAACCAAACAATCAAAAACTAATTAATCCAATACATAGCATGGATATGAATCATGTTTTCAAAAGTTTTGACTCACAACCCTACCCTCATGAAAGTGCCATTTTTCAAGGCGTGCAATGGTGTTTCTTAATGGTTTATTGAATTCATTTGATATGAGTAGGATGTAGTTATGGGTCATTTGGTGATCTAATCTGGTGATTCGAGGCGCATGTGCACCTGAGAAACTAAATAATATGGTTTCATGTTTTATGAGTCTTTGTACTTTGTAAGTAGTTTTATTCAAATGTTTCTTGTGTTGTGTTGTTGTTGTCCTGTAAAATGTGACATAGCCGAAATGTGGAGTTATGATTACTCGGCCTAAACTTAAAATCTTAAGAGTTATCAAACCTGTCCGTTAATATGATTTTTGCTCATCCAAACAAGTCGCAAGAAATAATATTGTATGAATTATGTAAATGTCTATTCGACCTTTGTTCAGTTGATGTAGTCATTATGCATGTGTTTAAGGCGTTTTTAAGTTGTATTTGAATCAATTGTCCCTTAACAACATTTTTTATTATGTTCCTTGAACGTTGAGTGATTTGAAAATTAAAATTGGGGTTTTGTGTTTCGAAATCATTTTTGACTCAAACTCACTAGTGTATGTAAGAATCCGTTGTCTAGTGGAAGTTTATTTGTTATCACATTGTATTCTTAGTAGTCCTAATTGTACAAAATTAAAGGAAAAATGAAAAATCCTCAATTTCAATTTTTGTGTTTATCATGAACCATAGACTCAAATTGAAAGAAAATAGATGAAATGACTTACAATTGATGATGTTGATGATGGTTAGGAATGATTGTATGCTGTTGATTTATCTTCAATTCAAGTTTAATGGTTGATTTTGAGTTTTGGTGTTTTGGTTCGAGTTTCGTTCGTTTTTGCAGCAGTGATGAGGGGTCTGTGTGTTTGTTTTTTAAGTTTGAAAATTTTTACTGAAGTGTTAAGTTATGTGTCTTGGTGTTGGCGATGTCCCCTATCGATCAGGGGGCCGCCATATTTCTTTGGGGCCGCCAGAGATATGGGGGCCGCCCTCAGCGAGGGTTTTTTGGACTTTTAAAATTTTGACATGGATTTGCGAGGAAAAGTGACTAATTAATTTGCATTTCACGAATTAAAAATATCTAACTAGTTTCGGATGAAATAGTTAAATTGTCATGGCACGGAATGGAACGCGGACTAGAATTAAGACAGAAGAAAGAGAAGCGGACTAATACGATTCATGAAATGTGTTCCATCATTCCGAAGCCAAGAGTAGATAGTTTAACGATTCACGTTTTTAAGGTGGTTTAGTAAGGATGTCGGGCGTTGTTGTCGGAACGACGACTTTTCGATGAGATATGTCCTGTCTGGACTTATCACGAAGAATAGTGGATGACGAAGTTTTGATATGTTTAGGTTGAAGAATATCTGCACCGGTTTTTTTTCTTAAGGTCAATCGCGCCTTTATTGTCGCACATGATCAGACGTCGTTGAGTAGTACATTTTAGTCAATAGAGATTTCGTTTCTTCCATTGTGCTGTTAACATGCTTTTTCAGCGCGCCGTACGTATTCGGGCATTTGGTAGTGGATTATTGTGCAGACGCGGTTTGTTTCTTAGAAGAACCAAGTTTCTTCAAGAACCAAGATGTCAAACAACATCCCACGAACGTACAAATACCGCTAGTGCACTTTCGGTCCACATGATTAGAGTCGGCATATACTACTATTTCTATGTCGGTCCCCTTAAGATACCATAATCCTAAGTGCGTAGTGCATTTAATGTATCAGAAGATACGCTTAACCACTTCAAGGTGAGAGGTTTTGGGAGCCTCTTGGAAGCAAGCACAAAGGCAAACACTAAACATGATATCGGGCCTACTTGCCGTTAGGTATAATAAACTACCTATCATGCCTCGATACTTGGTACTATCTACCGACTCACGCTCTTCGTCTTTCATGAGTTTGGTATCGGAGGACATGGGGGTTTTCATTGGTTTAGATTCTTCTAAGCCAAATTTCTTAAGGGTTTCTTTAATATATTTAGATTTATTAAAGAAGATACAATCTTCCATTTGTTTTATTTGTAATCCAAGAAAGAAGTTAAGTTCACCCATCATGCTCATCTCGAACTCGTCATGCATGATTTTGGCAAATTCATCACACATGTCTTGACAATTCGAGCCAAATATAATGTCGTCGACATATATTTGAACGATGATGAGATTTGAACTTTTTTCTTGGTAAAAAGTGTGTTATCTACTATTCCCATTTTGTATTCATGTTTAATAAGTAAAGCTTTTAATCTATCATACCAATCTATAGGTGCATGTTCAAGACCGTATAAAGCTTTCTTAACTTTATAAACATGATCCAATTTTTCAAAGTTAATGAATCCTGGAGGTTGTGCCACGTATACCTCCTCATTAATAAAACCATTCAGGAATGCACTTTTTAAATCCATTTAGAATAGCTTAAAATCTAACAAACAAGCATAAGCTAATAGTATCCTAATTGACTCAAGTCTAGCAACTGGGGCATAAGTTTCATCATAATCGATGCCCTTTTGTTGATTATAACCTTGAGCAACTAACCTAGCTTTATTTCGAGAAACAACACTGTTCTCGTCTAACTTATATCTAAATACCCACTTAGTTCCTATGATTATCATATTCTTAGGTTGTGGTACTAACTCCCAAACATTGTTTACAACGAATTGATTTAATTCTTCTTGCATAGCGATTATCTAACTTCATCCGTTATGGCTTCATTCACATTCTTAGGTTCTATAGTTGATATAAAACAAAAGAAGTTACTTTGGTTTTGGGCTTGTGACCTAAGATTTCTTTGATTAAGGTTTCCTATGACATTTTCTAATGGATGGTTCCTAGATTCCTTAATATTGACTATTTTGTCAATTTTTAAAGTTTCATCCTCAATGTCATTCTCTAAGTTTTTCTTTTTGGTAACCTTAATTGCTTCTTCTTCATCTAAGTCATCCTCCACCAAGGGTGATGTCTTAGAGGGTGGAGGAGTTTCATCAAATGTCACGTTGAGTGATTCTTCGATTTTCATTGTGTGTTTATTAAGGATGATGTAGGCTTTACTATTTTGGGAGTAACCTAAAAAGACACCTTCGTATGACTTTGGGTCAAACTTAGTGAGGTAGTCTTTGGTGTTTAAAATGAAGCACTTGCTTCTAAACACTCTAAAGTAATCAAGAGTAGGTTTACCTCTCAAGAGTTCATAAGGTGTTTTATCTAAGATGGCTCTAATTAGGATTCGGTTGAGGATATATGTTGAAGTATCTATGGCGTTACACCAAAACTTTTGTGGTAACGATTGTTCATTCAACATGGTTCTACTCATTTCTTGTAGTGTTTTATTTTTCCTTTCTACCAGGCCATTTAATTGTGGAGTGCGTGGAGCGGAGAAGTTATGTGTAATATCGCTGGTATTACAAAACTCTCTAAATTGCACTTCATTTTCAAATTCTCTACCATGGTCCGTCCTAATTGACACTATTGAACAATCTAATTGATTTTGTATTTTCCTACTAAAGATTTTAAATTGCTCAAAAGCTTCGGTTTTATTCTTAAGAAATCTTGTCCAAGTATACCTAGAGTAGTCATCTATTATGACTAAGGTGTAGAGGTTTCTTCCGTAACTCCGTACGGCGGATAGACCGAAAAGATCCATATGAAGGAGTTCTAAGCATCTAGTCGTTGAGACTATATTCTTAGCTTTGTGAGTAGCGTGAGCTTGTTTTCCAATTTTACAAGCATCACAGAAATGCTGATCAAACTTAAGCTTAGGTAAGTTTCTAACTAATTCCTTAGATACTAATGATTGAATGAGACGCATATTAGCGTGACATAATCTCCTATGCCACAATGTGGAGTTTTCATCAATTGTTGCAAGAATTTTTTTGTCTTTCGGCTTATTTCCTAATTTCATCACGTATAAGCCTTTCTTCCTAATAACTTTACCTATAATGGTACCGTCCTTAGTGATTTCAATATCGTGTTCAGAGAAAGTTACTCTACACTTATTATCACATATTTGTCCTACACTTAGCAAGTTAAATCTTAAGTTATCAACATGTTC